>JAKUCM010007799.1:0-25987 GCA_023374145.1 Lepidium sativum
CAATTATATAATTTATTTATGATTCTTAAATATTTTCTCATTTCTCTTTTAATCTTTAAAAATATTTATATCTCATTAATCTTTAAATTTATTTATATAAATTTAAATTTTACACATAAAATAAAATAAAATAAAACAAGATTTATATTATTTTAAAAGTAGAATTAGACAACAAGAATATAACAAAACAAATTTAATAAAAAAAATTTTTTAGAAAGGTACATGAAGATTACAACAACACTAGTAATCTCGTAAATTTACTCCGGAAACTCCAAAATTTTCAAAATAATGTCCAAACAAATTTTGTGTAACCGAAGATGGTTGTTGTTGTTTTTTTTGACGTTTTTCTGTACAATTCTTTCTTGTTCAGAACGAATGTACTCACGAATATCACTGATAAAAGCTAAGTCTTTTAGCAATATTTTATTTTCTTCTTTTATTTTTTTTAAAGCTAACTTTTTGGGTTCATTTTGCATTCACAATTCAATCATTTCATGACTTTTTCCCCTGCTTGTTGAACTTTCTTTTAAAATATTAAGGATTTGTTCATTTGAAGATTTCCGTTTTCAACATTTTTTAGTTCGTAATCTACAAACTAAAAACAAAGAGAGTCATTTCTTTCTGCGAAATGCATTAGTTGATCACATATGGGAGCATTATGGAAATAATGTTATGCAATAATATGGTATTTTTTGTAATGCAATATTTAATTATGTCTTTTTATTTCTAGTTTTATATTTTAATGTACGTTTTTATTAATTAATATTGATGTAGTTTTATGAATTTATATTAGTTGTAACAAATATAAGAACCATTGTGTAAATTTCAAATATAGAGTTTGTAAAACTTCAAATAGAAAGTGTTTTTGGAGATGCCCTTAGACGAAAACTCCACTTTAAAACTATTAGTTACCTTTTTAACAATCATTAGTTCAATATTATTGAATTGTAGAAGATTTTTACAAACTTATATTTAAACAACAGATGCTCTGTCATTTGAACATAAATCACTTAAAATTTAAGTGATTAGTTTATTGTGCGTCACGGTATTCTCAATCGTTTGTAAACAATTATAAATTTTTAAACATAACAGTCTTATCAATAAATGTAAGTTCTTACATCAAAAGACATTTTCAAGTAAAAGGCGAAGACTGGTAATAGACCAATATTACAGATATATACGAATATATGATTTATTATCTATATAAATGTAAATTGGTTTCTTTAAAAATGAAAAACAAAACTCAGTTGGTGTATAGTTAATTAGGCTGTAGATTGATCTAGTATTGGTGCCAACTAATCAATCATACGTTTGCAATATCTCATTTTAGATTTGCCATATTGTCGCCACGTATATCTATACATTTATAGAACTACTTTTTTTTTGAGATAACAGTTTATAGAACTACTTAATTACAACATATTACTAAATAACGTATTTGTCCATCACCATCACCATCACACAGAATTATTCACATATATAAATATATGAATATCCATGTGTGGTACCGATTAAAAACAGAGTAGAAGAATGAGAGTTGTATCATGGGTAATTAATTCCTCACATGGTAGTACCATGTGTTCTTATGCATGTTGGACTTAACTAAACCATTTATTTGATTGTAATCACTTAATTATTATATTGAATTTAATGCTTATACTAAATAATATTGGAACTCACCTACTTGGACTTTCTGTTGGGTAGCTAGCTGGCTAACAACAAACATTTTATGTGTTCTTTAAACTATAGTGTATATTTTTCTTCTATATTAGCAATACATTACTGGTCAAAATATAAGGTATTTTTAACGCCTTAATCAAAATATGATACAATAACGACACTCAATATATATTAAACATATGTGTTTTATTTATCTATATTTATCTAATTACTTTTCATAACTAAAATCTTGACAAATTTGATTTGGGAGTAGCTAATTTTTTTTTCGTCGTAAATAAACTCATTCATTACATAATTGAGTTTCAAGTTACACAAAGCCCATTTGGCTAACTTTTGTATACCATCCGTCTCCCGATTTTTTAGACACATATCACTTCGTGTTATAAACATTCAATCTTTATTTAATAACTAAAATGATCCCAAAATCTTACATAAAATCTCTCGAATAAAAATTATTAAAATAAAGAAAATAACAAAAAAAAAATGTCTTACGAAATAAATAACTCCAATGAAAAATGAAAACTCGGCAGCTACTCACGATCCTAGTTCCGATCTGGAAACAGAGAAAAAATGAGGGGTGAGTATAAATACTCAGTGAGAAGATCACTTCTACCCACTAAGCCTCAAAGCTCTAACTTAATATTAAACATTGTATTTCCCAAACATAGAAAGCAATCATGTGCAACTTGTATATTTCAACAAGTTGTACCAATCAGGTTGGTCTGCTAGTAGCAGCCAACGTCGCACACATTGGCTCAACCATACTCCACGATGGCTTCAGAGCCCCTCGGTTGGGAGACCATGATCTGTAACTCGATCATCCCTACCTCGTCAATGGTTTTTGAGCTGAAGCGGTCCCGTCAGCTCACTCCAGACCATTGTCTCTTTTCCACGAAGATTGTCGGCCCGTAGTCCAATTCCTTTGCGTCACCACTTTTTAAGAGACACATCACTTACTCATTTACTCATTCTTTATCTACTTTCTTTTCATCACAACATCAAATATGTCACCTCTCTTACGAGATGCCTCAACAAAATACATATTATAATTATTTATATATTATATAATAATTCAAACAACTATCCTATTTTCAAACATTCACAAAATCCCTAAAATATTATCTATGAGTTATACAATATTAAATATATGATTAAAAATATTCTAATTAAATATTTTTAATTTCTAGAATAAATGAGTCTAATATTAAATTAAAACTAAAAGTCTCACAGATCATATCCTCACTTAGATTGGCTGGTGACAGATTCAAAAATGCAGCCAAAAACAAACTCAACAACTTTCACAGCAGAAACCTTCACACACAAGCAACCAGACAGAAGTAGGATTCATCAGTCAACCAAAACAAATGATTCTTGTTGACCAAGCAACAACATTACAGATCAGATCTTACCTAGATTCGAAGGTCCAAGCGGTTTTGTTGCGTTCCTGAATGTTCTCTTTATCTAAATCCAACAAAAACCTGACTTTCCTTGCACAGATCTAGTCAGAAAACGACCCTAAATATGCAAAGCCCAACACAGCAAGTAGAACAAAACTCAGAATTCTCTAAGTCTGGAAATAGAGACTGAGTTGATATCTTACCTTAAACTCGATGTAACTCTCTCAATACTACTTCGATCAATGATCCATTTGAAGCTACAGAAACTTAAGAGAAAGATCTTTCCAGAACTACCAAAATAATCAATAGGCGACTAATATCGGATTAGTTATGGGCCCCAAAAAATAGTTGTTCGGACTGGATTCCTTACCACTAAGAGGCTGCTCTAGGTTGATCAATCAATTTCGGCAATGAAGATACTTGCTATGAGGCTCGATTTTGCAGATTGCATAAGAGGAAGAAGCTTAGACGACGCCGAATTTATGGGTATAAATAGGAGATTACACTAGGTTTTGGTGGTAGGTTTAGATGATGCATCTTTTTTTTTTCTCAACAAACTTGATCTCCTTTGAATAATTCTTTTATTGGGCTTTATGGGTCACAAAATTAGTTTCTTAACCTAAGGTTGGATTTCACACTTTGAATTTAAAGTTCTAGAGATAAAGATGAAAGTGATGTGAGCAAAGTAATGGAAAAAGTCGGATATGTTCATAAGGAATCCGTATCCGAAATTGATTAGCCCACAGAGACAGTTTTGATAAACGTCGATGAGTCTGATTGGAAGTCAAGATTATCGAAATCAAGTGCAATTGCTTTCTCCACCGCTTCCTTTATGGCTAAAGCTTCCGCCATTAAAGGTGATGAAACGAGTTGTACAGCTTTTGAATGTTCGACAAGGATCCGATTGTTTTGGAAGAAACAACATCCAACACCATCTGGTTGATCTTCTAGTCTCCAAGCTGTGTTAGATCTACATATATGTGAAGGATGTGAATGTTCTTGGACACTTCTTCCAAACTTTGGCTTCGAAGGGACATTCATGGCAGAGGTAATTTCCCAGATCTTAGCCTTGTAATAGCTCTAGTTAAAATTTCCTGACTTGAAAATGGTTTCTCTTTGAAGATAAGTTCGTTTCGAGCGTTAATATAGGTTACGGGAATTCAGAACTTGTACAATAAGAAATCGAAACTTAAGAATGAAGAAAGTACAATTTATTGATAGAAACAAAACAAAGCACTCAATGAGTTAAGGTTCAAAAAAATTCACAAGCAACAACACGAAACTTTAGAGAAATTAAAGAGCTTAAATAAGAGAATTGTCAAACTTAAATGATAAAAGATGCAGAGCCTAACAAGTGCCTTTATAAAAAGAGAAAAGCTTAACCTATATGAGAAAAAATGAAAACAAAAGATTAAAGGAAAAGTTTAGTTTTTGTCTTCAAATCGTAACTTATTGCTTGATCACAAAAGTTCACGCAAGTCATGCTCTTCATTTGTAATCTCTGTCACGAGCCAAATTTTGTAACAAATCCCCTCTGGTTTGAAGAACCTTGACTTCAAGGTTCAAAAGATGGGAACTTCTTCTATAGATCAAAATAGCATTCCCAAGTTGCTTCAGACTCATCTAAGTGTGTCCATTTAACCAAAACCATGGTAGCTACACGTCCCCGACGATGGACCATTTTCCTCTCAAGTATCTTCTCTGGTTCCTTAATCAAGACATCGCTAACAGAGCGTGGTAATGTGGAAGAAGTGGGAACATTACCAACAGGGACTTTCAATTGAGAAACATGTAATACAAGGTGAATCTTTGATGAAGCAGGAAGATCGTATTTATATGCAATCTCGCCACACTTGTCAAAGAATATGAGAACAAAGTTTCGCAGGAAAAGCTTGAATAATGTGTTCATAAGATGTTGGAACGTTGCCAGAGCATTTGTTAAACTGAACGGCATAACCAAGTACTCGTAATGCCTACTATAATTCTTGGAGGCTGTTTTGTGAATAAATTATGGATGCATTCTAACTTGATGATAACCAGCCTGAAGATCGATCTTAGAGTACCAACACGCACCACCTACTTCATCCACAAGATCTTCAATCAAAGGAATATGTAAACGGTTTTTGATAGTCAATTCATTCACTCCGTGATAGTTTGCACACAATCTCCAAATCCTTCTTTTTTTCTTCACGAGAACCACATGTGAAGCAAAGATACTGCAACTTAGTTGAATTACTTCATTAACTAACATCTCTTCCACCATCTTATCAATCTCATTCTTCTGATAAAGAGCAGAACGATAAGATCGTTGAATTATCGGAATGACGCCTTCGATGAAGGTAATTTCGTGATCATGGACGCCACAAGATGGAGGCAACTCCTTAGGCTCTTCAAAAATCACCTGAAAGTTAGCAATAACGTCTCTCTTAGCTGGGTTCTCCTGTTGTTCTGTTTTAGTTGCTCCAATAGCAAACAACATCATGCTGCAATTAACAGACATTTCCTGCGCATAAACAATTTCATATTTATCCTCCTCCTCACTTTGCTTAGTGCATTTTAGTAACTTAACTTCCTTGAGAGACCCTTGTTTGAGACCATGTAACCCCACTTATTTCCCATCTATCTGAAATCGCATCTGAAAAGTTGCAAAGTTCCAACCAATTTTTGCAATAGTGCACAACCTTTGAACTCCCATAATAACATCACAACCTCCTAAGGGAATCAACACAAAATCGTTCTCAAATGTGGCGGACTCCTCTCCACGATAGGGGATTTCTGATAAGTTTTAAATCAGATAAGTCACAGTCATAATAAAATGATTTGAAATGTGAAAATGATGATTCTGTTCTCGTCTAGCTCCAACGTATCTTCATTACTAGTTAGATCATTGAAACCACCCATGAGCAGCCATTGGAGTTGCCTTTCCTGATTTTTCTCTGTATTTTTTCTCATAGCTCTCTTCTTTGTTGTTTGTCTGTGTGTCCATACAAAAAGGTAATGCAGAATTTTTTATCCTCGTGGGTAATCAGAGTTTCAATGTAGTGGAGCTCAACCTCCAAAACTGTAAGATTAGTGTCGTAACAAACCACCACCTCCATATCCCAAAGGGGTAATTATTCTATGGTTACCATAGCCTAGATAGTGTTCCTTCTGTAAGACAAAATCATCTTGGTTTTTGGTATCCATGAGGAATATAACATCTGGAGAAGCACATTTTTATACCTCTTTTACATGTCGAACTGTCTACGAATTCCTAGCCCTTGACAGTTTCCAACTTAGAATTCTTAAAGAACATGAGTAGATGGATTTGGAAAATCCATATGTTTCTTTCTAATAGTTGGTACATTCAAGAATTGCTTAGGTTTTATAGCTGAATTTTGTCCATCTATGTTCCCCTGATCTTTTCTCATGTTGCTTTATTTTCTAGTACTAGGTACAATAGAACCAAAGGGACCAACATCTTGGTACAGACGTCGTCTAAGTGACGATTTATATGTAGTAGTTTTGTGTTTTCTTGAGTTTGCTCTGAGGAGGAGTTTTGGGCTAACAAAAGTTTTCTTTTTCCCCGCAGGTCTTCCAAGCTTTATACAAAGTGGCAGGATTGGACTGAGCTGAAGGTTTTCCTCCACTTCCTCCTATACAAGAGGTCTCAGCCTCAGAGTTGCTCGAACTCGATTAACTTGTTGGGGAGATTGGCTACCTTCAATCTCTTGATTGGTCTGAGTTGTTCTAGCCAATCTAACAGCATTAAATTCTAAAGTGCATGCTTCTTCTGTTAAGAGTTGACTCAAATTAGCTGGTTTTGTGTCATTCCGGTTTGGTTCAATTAATTTCCGGTTTTGGTGATTTTCGGTTCAACTCTGAAGCTTCAGATTTCTGTTCTTTGAAGAAACGATCTTGAGCTCATTCAACGGTCTTGTGAAGTGGTTGCTCATTCTGTTGGATGCTTTATCTCTTTCTTGTATTGTATATAATCAATTCGATTTCTTCTTGATTGAGTTGTTACTGCGAGAGTTGTTTTCTTCTTCTTCTTCTTCTTCTCCAATTTGTAATCGCCATTGTTGCAGAGATTTTTCTTCTCTGTAATGTGTTTGATATAGTGAATTGCTGGATTCGATTCAGCCCCAGATGTAGGCTAGTCATATCGGCTAGTTGAACTAGGTAACAAATTCGTGTGTTCTTGCAATTCAAAGTTCATTTTCGCAAGCTTAATTGATTGAATGTTCAAGTGTTCTTCATAGTGTTCGAACTACAATTGGTATCAGAGCTATGGCGAAACCGAAACCAATGACGAAGATTGAACTGTTCGATGGTAATTCTGACTTCTCTCTCTGGAAGATTCGAATTCAAGCTCATCTCGGTATTCTTGGTTTGAAGAATGCAATCACCGATTTCTCATTGACAAAGTCGATATCATGTGATACAAAACCTGAAAATAGTAGCAGTGATGAATCTTTATCAAGAGAAGTTCCCGATTTGGAGAAGATTGAACAGTCAGAGCAAGCTAGAAACCAAATCATCTCTCATGTTGGTGATACAGTTTTGCGGAAAATAAATCATTGCGAAACAGCAGCTGATATGTGGTCTCTCTTGAACAAATTGTACTTGGAAAAATCTCTTCCAAATCGAGTATATCTACAACTGAAGTTTTATTCCTTCAAGATGAATGATTCAAAGTCAATTGATGAAAACGTTGATGAGATTTTGAAGATTATTGCAGAGTTGGGAAACCTTGAAATCTCTATATCAGAAGAGGTACATGCAATCATCTTAATGAATTCTCTACCATATGGTTATGATCAATTGAAGAATACTTTGAAATATGGAAACAAGAGTCTATCTTTGCAAGATGTTGTGTTCTCAGCTAAATCACTCGAAAGGGAAATGGCAGAACATAAGACTCTGGATAAGCGATCTTCTTCAGTTCTTTATACGAGTGAGAGTGGTAGATCTCCACCAAGATCACACGCAGGAAACAGTAATGGAAGACAAGGAAGAAACAAGAGTCGATCAAAATCAAGATCTAAAGTTACCTGTTGGTTCTGTAAGAAAGAGGGTCATGTTAAGAAAGATTGTTTTGCTAGAAAAAGAAAAGAAGAAAGTGAGGCACAAGGGGAAGCAGGCGTGATTACAGATAGCTTGGTTTTCTCAGAAGTCTTGGCAGTTAACAATCAAAATGTTGAAGATGTATGGGTTATAGATTCAGGATGTACATCTCACATGACTGCAAGAAGAGATTGGTTTTGTAGTTTTCAAGAAGGAGACTTAACCACAATCTTGCTGTTTGTTATGTGTGTTAGATGTTCTATCTCTTGACTTTGGGATGGGTACGAGATTGAGAGATAGGCTATGAACCTTATCCTTTGAGAGGGACACATTTTCCTCGTGTTGAACCAAAAGACAGTCCGTTGCCTCGTGATTCAAATAGAAACATATATTGTAGTGTTTGCCTAGTTTCTCATAGCTGATTGCCGGAACTTCATCTCCATTTGAAAATTCAACTATGGTAGAAGTGACTAGGGGTTTCAGATTTTACTATCACCCTCATCCTAAAATCAGTAGTTGATATATCAGGTGAAACGAATTGTCAAATTCCATTTCCAATACTTTTGAGGGTTTCCTCTAAACATATATGGACTGGAATGCCTTCCACCTTGACACAAAAAGGTAGCTGGGAGGGGAAATCCATATCAGATGTGGTTGTCCATCTTTGTGAGATTATCGTCCAACCAGCAAAATGGTAGGGTTGATTTCGGAGCGCCAGCTACAAATCCTCTTCATACGAGAACTCTAACTGAAACTTTCTTTG
The DNA here is from genome assembly GCA_023374145.1 of Lepidium sativum. Taxonomy (NCBI): domain Eukaryota; kingdom Viridiplantae; phylum Streptophyta; class Magnoliopsida; order Brassicales; family Brassicaceae; genus Lepidium; species Lepidium sativum. The sequence goes on from JAKUCM010007799.1 coordinate 8,887, forward strand.
GCCTAGATTTGCACCTATAGCTTTCTTTGAAGTTCTCCAATGCTCAGAGAAAAGGGTAGGAGGGACCAAATTCTTTGTTGGTGTATATTAATGACCCTTCCTATCAAGGTTAAGTTATGCTTCAGGAGCATGGTTGAGTTATTGAAAACTGGCACCTTCGCTTTAACAGGATCTCGAGTAGAGTCTGCGGGTCCAGAGGTTTTGTCTTTGCCTTTGGCTTCCCAAGGAATTCACGTCCTTACAAGGGTGGTCAGACAAGAACTTTTTTATCTTCACTTAAAAGTGAGAAAGTGTCTTAAAACTTTCTTTCCATGGAAAGCAAGAAGATTAGATATTCTCCTGAGGCTTATACACCAAGGAAACAACTTTCTGTAAAGATACAAACAAGAGAGTGGGGTGAGAAGACGACAAAGGTTTCCATGTTACGAACATAGTTGACAATATTCTTTATTGTTTTAGAACAATGAGATTTACAGAGCTACACTCTTCTACTAGAGGAGCAGAGATTTTAGCAGAGTAGATCCGGTAATTATAGGTGGAAAGACCAGAAAAACTTTACCGGCGGAGCAAACATTCTCGAAAAATCACTCTTCAACCGTTTTTAGCAGTAATGGATTATATTATAATAGATAAAAACCAGGTAGATGAAAGCAAAAAGTAGGCACGAATGTGAAAGGTTAACTATAAAAAGTCAAAACCAGGGAGATGGAAACCACATAGGGAGTCATGCGAGAGAATTTTTAAGTGATAGTTTCTGCCTTCTGATCACCAAAACATAATACATCCCATTTAAAATTAAAATATTGGTGATAGCTAGTTATAAAAAACTTTTCTTAGTTTGTTCTTGTGTATATATATATAACCGTAAGAACTTGTGACAAAAAAAGTAAAAAATTAGCCGCAAGAACATGAAAAACATACAATTGATTATTATAAACTAGTTTACCTGTTTTTATTTAGTTGATATTTTTAAAAAATAAATTTTTTTATTTTAGTTGATATTTTAAAATTTATATGTAAAATTTAATATGTTTTTTTGTATTTTTAACTATTCAAATTATGCAGATTAATTTATGAGTGATTAATTAGAACTTATAATGAAATATATTTTGTTTTAAGAAGATAAAATAATTAATGTTTTTAATTTTTGAAAAATCTAAAACATCATTTATAAAAAAATAAAAGAATATTTGTTAAGCATACGCTTAAATGATGATGTACAGATTGCAGACATTCAAAATTTTGAAGTCAGACAAAAATAGTAAGAGCTTTTTTTTTTGTCTGCTTCAGAGGAATTGAAAAACATATTCCATCTAATCAATCAAATTGGACAACTCATTCATAGCAAATAATAATACTACAAAATTAACGCTTATGTTTTTTTTTTAATATTGGGTCATAAATAGCTGGTCTATTAGTCAAATTTTTACAAATACAAACGGAAGATTCAATTTCAAAATGTACAAATGCGCATGCTTCTTGTAAACTTACCATCTGCCACTAGACCAAATACCACTTATCAACACTTATGTTTTAGAACATCTATATACTACTTTTCTTTTTAATTAACTCTTAAAGTATATGTAAATATACACAAACTGGTAAAGAAAAATAACGAGTCACCATATTAATTATTTTGAGGATCATATAATTAAAAAAAAAATTAATTAGAAACTTTTTCGGTCATGTTTAATAAATATATATGCCCTTTATAAAAGAAATGATTAATAAATATCTCTTTGAAAAGAAATTACAGGCTTTAAAGAAAAATGATCATGACAAAAAGAAAAAAATTCATAATCGGCTTCGAACATATAGGTACCAACCTATATACCGAGAGATAATCATGATCTTTCATTTTTCGTCATTTTGTGTTCCTCAAAACATATACTTTATTTTATATAAAACATCTTTAATGAGATGTTCTTCAAACAAATAATAAGCACTTTTAAAAGGATGAAAATAAGAGATATACTATCGTTATATTCTCTTAGCATATTAGAGGATATTAGAGAATAATATTCCATATTGATAGTTGGAAGAAATCCTTTCTAATATATATAAGATATGGACCTCTTCATTCATTGCCAATTGGTTTTGAGTTAGAAGTTCATATTCTAATATGGTATCAGAGTCCACGATCCACGCTGTCCAACCAGATCCGATCCAAAATAGTCCCACTATCGATAAGCCAGACCTAATATTGGTGCCGTCGATCCATCCCCGAACATACGAGATTAATGACCAAAGAGTCATCATCTCGAAGGGGCATATTAGGGAATAATATCCCACATCGGTAGTTGGAAGGGATCCTCACTCATTGCCAAGTCCTATATATACTAGAGATGATCCATTCCGACTATCTATGTGGAATATTATTCCCTAATAGAAAACACATTGGAAATTAAAATGCCTAGATATGAGATGTGAATAAATTGGTCGGCTTCATGACAAACACTTAGATCCACGTTCTGGCATTACATTCCCATCATTTCTATCATTTGTATATATGTGTATGATCACATTTATAAATGTGGTCTCAACACTGAAACCGACCCCAACAACTATCAGTTTAAACCAAACAATGGGAAATCTGTTTTATAGTTTTTTTCACAGAAACTCGTCTTTACAAAGTCACATAGTTCTATAAAATATTATTTAGAATTAAAAGTTAGGTTACAAATCATAATTTATCTTGACAGAACTGTTTTCTATACCGTTCGTATATGTATATATATACATATATATATTCTTTATGGTTTTCATTCTCTATAAATAAAATAAAAATTACAAATAGAGAAATATCTTTTACCAACGCTGTTTTATATGTTAGACTTTAGACTAGAGTTCTAGTGTCCTTCGGCTTCTTTAGATATCTTATCAAAAAGAAAAGAAAAAGATAGTAGAGACTTAAACTGTTTAATTTTAATATGAAACTATTAGAGACTTATATACTGTTTTAAAAAATATAAGACCATGCGGTGCTCAAAGTAAAACAATATAAGTCATGCCTCCCTCGTTCTATAGTGACGCATGTTAAAAGGATTCAATATTAACTAATACAAGTGATAATATATATATTATCAAAAACATTTAAAATAAAAATAAAAATTTATTGACAAAGAAAAATAAATATAGAATTTGATGGGTAACCACGAAACATGTTTTTATCGATTGGAAACATATGCTTAAATACAATACAATCAATATATATATATATATATATAATTTGTCAATTTTAAAATTTATTAAGAAAGAAAAAAAATCCAAAATTATATAAAACATGAACCACTTAGTAACAGAATAAACGAGGAAATGAACCATTTAATTCAGTGATCTAAATATTAGGTCTGAAAAGCCTTTTTAAACGCCCAAAAATCATTTAAGAAAAAAGAAGGTAGGCTAATCATCTTGAGCGAACACCATCACCATTACAATTTAGCAACATGTCCATCTTTAGTATATCAAAAGAAAGAAGACATGTCATCTCATTGAACAACTTTAACTTCTGCTTGTAATGTTGAAAGACTATTCAGAATACATGTGCCATCTACATCATCAGAAAAAAAAAATTTGATATCCGAGGAAATGTTAGAAGTTTTCCATGCTCCATTCACAAAAAACAGTATCCTGTGAAAGTTGGATTCATCGTCAACGGTTGGGAGACCTCACACCAAGATAGACTTTGATTTATATATCTGGTTGTGAGTCTGAGATGATTGAAGCCACTCTAAAGTATTGATCTTTGCTTGTTTGATAAAATCATACGGATAAATGTCTAAATTTTAGAAAACTTTTGTATTCCTTGTTTTTCAAATATTTCAAATAATCCAAGTAAAAATCAAATTGTTGATATCTTATAGTAATGGCCAGAATAGTTAAATAATTTAAATTAGACCAAATTGATTATCCAGAAAAGTCATGGCTAGTTGAAGGTATATTGGAAAAAACTTATGTTTAAATGATTAGAAGGCATTCAAATAATACAAGGTTCACTGATTCACCATAAGTATTACACCTATTTATAATTAATTTCAGACGATTCTAGATTCTTTTTGACAGCCACGCAATATATAATTAACCAGATAAAATGTTTTAGTTTTGAAGGATATTTCAGTTTTCAAGACTGATTCTGAATCGTCTAGAAATTCGGGTCTTGACATACTAAGATCAACAAAAGAAAAAACAATAGTCATCTTCTTGTTTTATATTAGTACATGATTCTTAGTTTGTATTACGTAAACTAGTTAGATCTATGTACAATAAAATTTTATTTATTTATAACGTATTTAGGTGTATACACTGACTTACACTTACTAATCATATTCTTTTGTTCAAAATCTCTTTTAATAAAGCCTAAGCTCATAGTAAATTAGTACATGCTCATTATAAGCCCATTAATGTAAAGATACTGAGGCCCAAATCAGAGATAGGGTGTCAATTGTACATTTCTAAAATAGTGTGGTTATTATTCTTATATTTTGTAAATTAAGGAATTAAAGGTTATTAACCCGCTTATTTGTTCGTCCTTTCCGTTTGGATTTAGAAGCTGATCCGTGATTTCGTGAGATCTACAAGAAGAAGAAGCAACAGAAGCAGCTAGCAAACAATGGCAGCCATGGGAACAGGACCAGATCAGCTCTTCAGCCTGAGAAACAATTTCTATTTGGGAGCTTATCAAACAGCCATCAACAACAGTGAGATCCCTGGCCTCTCGTCGGAAGACGCCGTGGAACGCGATTGCCTCGTCTTCCGTTCTTACATCGCCCTCGGTAGCTATCAGGTTTTTCTACCTCCATATTAATCCCGGAAATGCAATTTTCTTTCGATTCGATTTCGTTTTGTATTGATCAGTTCTTCGAAATTTTTGTGTTATAAGCTTGCCATCACTGAGATTGATGAATCAGCCGCTACTCCACTACAGGCAGTCAAACTACTCGCTATGTATCTATCAAATGCTCAAGACAAGGTAATTTTTTCAATTCGCCATTGATTTGTGTTCGGAAACATGTCTATATAGCAGCATTTTAGAATTCTGGTTGCAAATGAGATTCGAATCTGAGATGGAACGATTGTTACTGGTTCAGGAATCAATCATTTCTAGCTTGAAAGAATCGTTAGCAGATTCAACAATAGGAAACAATGCTATTTTGCGGTTGATTGCTGGTATTATTTTCATGCACGAAGAAGATTATACTGAAGCTCTAAAGCATACTCATGCAGGAGGAACTATGGATCTGTGAGATTTTCTGATCTTCTTTGCTAAATTGACTATATCTACTTGTCCTTAGATTGTTCATTTCTCTTGTTCTTTTAGGCATGCCTTGAATGTTCAGATATTCATTAAGATGCATAGAGCAGATCATGCTGAGAAACAGCTTAGAGTGATGCAACAGATTGACGAAGATCATACTCTCACTCAACTTGCTAGTGCGTGGTTGAACCTAGCAGTGGTACAATGCGAAATGTTCAAAAAACTTTAGGATTGTTTCTAAAAATTCTGTTTTTTCGTTCTTATACTAAGACGTTCTATGGTTTCCACTTCCAGGGCGGTTCAAAGACACAGGAAGCTTATCTCATTTTCCAGGATTTCTGTGAGAGGTACCCGATGACAAGCTTGATCTTGAATGGCAAAGCTGTTTGCTGTATGCAAATGGGTAACTTTGATGAAGCTGAAACGCTACTGCTTGAAGCACTCAACAAAGTAACTATAAAATAGGCTTGAATGCCTCAGTTCTTTTTTATTGGCTTTTCTGTATATGTGAAATTGTGTGTTAATACTGAATTCTGATTGCAGGATGCTAAAGATCCAGAAACTCTTGCAAACCTTGTTGTGTGTAGTCTTCATGTTGGGAAATCATCTTCACGCTACCTAAGGTAATCTTTCATCATCTACTTGCTTACAAAACACCTTTGGCTCAAATCAATACATAGAACTCACTGAAAATTATATTTGAGAATAATGGTAGTCCATTTGCATATCCTATCATTTTGCAGCCAACTGAAACTATCACACCCGGAACATATACTCGTGAAGCGTGTATCATCAGCTGAAGATAACTTCGAGAGAGCACTTCAATCGGTCATCTAAAGACTCTTCCCTGTTCAAGTTATAAAAGACATGTGGACTAGCAGTTTGCTCTTTTGATTGCATATTTTCACGAGGTTTGTAAATCTACCTGAATAACTATATTGTCTGTCTTTTCAAAGTCAGTATATGAACAAGATTTTGCCATTGATATGTTACATTAACATCTCATTTCTTCTAATATGATTATCATTTGATGAACTGATGATTGAATCCAAATTAGAAATACCAAAACAAAACAAAGCTTCTCACTTGAGAAGAACTCTTGAAATTTCCAACCACTATTTCTACTTCTACACCAAGATGTCATCATCTGCTCAGGATTTTGATAAACCTCAATCACAATAAAATATGTGTTTGATATATATTATATATGATAATAAAAAGAATTTCATATATATATATATATATGTTAAATACTACATTACTTATAACAAATAAGAACTCATTATCTTCTACTACCTTCACTACCATCTCGATTCAAGTCTCCAAAATATCTAGCTATCATCTATATAAGTGAAGGAGTCCTTGAAGAGAAATCATCATAGACCAATGCAGAAAGGTCAGTATGCAGAAAGCAATGAAGAAGATCCATAGCTTTGTGATGAAGCTTTTGCCATCTCCATGCCGTCTTCAAACTCTCTTGAAGATTTGTGTGCTTAGCTGTCCAATTGAGCTCTTTTCTGATCTTGCTTGGATCACTGTAAACCTCTGCATAGTCTCCTGCTCGGCGAGGCAAGTAATCAACTTTCGTATCAACCTCGGTTGCCTTTTTGCAAGCTTCCACAAATTCCTTCACCGAGGCTTGCACAACAATTGATATTACAGTCTCTGAAATCCATTCCACTTCATTATGCTAAAATCTATTGCAAAAAATCTCTTTTTATACCTTTCCCTGTACCAACATTAAAGACCCCAATTTTGGACTTTTTCAAGTGCTTTTACATGGGCATCAACTTAGTCCGTGACATCGATGTAATCAATTTTCGCATTCTAGATTTTGATGGTGATGTAAAGCCTAATATTTGACTGTGGTTTTCTCTCCCTTCGTGGTAGCAACCATCGATTCTTCCACGCAACCATAAACGTCAGAAACTTTATACAGGAGTGGCTAGTTTCATAGTTACGGTGAATTTACGGTTTGATTGCTACATAAAACTAAAACAAAAATGAAAACATTTCTAATTTGTTTTTTTTTGTCAACAATTTGGTTACGTACTTATTCTAATTAAAAAAGGAAAATAAACAATATATATATATATATAACAGAAATTATCAAAAAGAAATAGAAGATAAATGGGTGGTAAATGGGTACGTAAATAGAAAGTGGACATAGCGGATTTTATTTTTTCTAAACCGTCCTTTTTGGCTCTTCATTCACCCCTCAAATATGGTGCAGGTTACTTTTTAACTCATCACTAAATTTTAGTTATACATATACATAAACCAATATTGTTTTGTGCCATCGTGAAGTAGGCCTAGTGGGCTAAAGGGCCTTTTCTTTATACTTATAGTTTTGGCTTAATATTTGTATATTCTTAACGTTATTTTTGTTCAGTGAAATTGAATAAAAAAGTTTATATGACAGACATATAGAGGTTGGGTCCGGTTCCGCCAGTAAAATTTATGACCGCAGATTGAAAATGGCGGCATCATCTCATCTCTTCGCACTCTCTTCGTGTCTCCATACAGCTTCTCCGTTTAATTTTGCTGCTCCACACCGGAATCGAGTTCGTGTTCTTGCCAAAGCATGCCCGGAGAATCAGAGCTCCGATTCAAACGATTTGGAGTCTTCTTCCGATATTACCAACAAATCCCAGGTTAGTCATACTAAATTGGCCTTCCAGTTCAGAAGTTTTGATTTTCCTTGTATATCCTGAGCTTCTTGTATCTGTGGTTAAGTAGAAAGAATGTTCAGTTCACTAATTTGTAATCGTCCGTATCTTTTTCTTCGTCTAAGTTGATCATTTCGAATCGACCCTTAATTTGGTAGCTAGCTAACCACAGGATTTACAATTCCTTATCTTAATTTACTTCACATTTATAGTTTATCCTGATTCAATATTGGAAAGCAAATGAACAGTGTGTATCTCTGGTATTTTTTTTATCTTGGTGACTACTAACAGCTTACCTCACAATCAGCTAGTTGATTGGTCGGTCACATTCTCTAGTTAATTAGCAATTGCTTATATTATTCTAGAGAAAAAATATAAAATTTTAATCTTGGTCTTTAGTTCTGCTACAAATTGGTAATTCAATACTAGTGTGTCTTACTTCACTGAGTTAGTTATAGTTCATAATCTTCAGTTCTATATGCAAGTGCTCCCATTATACTTACAACTATTTTAACTGGTTTGTATTCTTGATTGCAGGGGGATCAGAAGTCGGTATCACGGAGGCAGTGGATGACATGTTTATGCGCATCTGCAGCTTTGATTAGCAATTCTTATACCTTTGTCTCTGTACAAAACGCAGCCGCTCTAGACAAGAAACCAGGAGGTTCCTGCCGTAACTGTCAGGGCAGTGGGGCTGTTCTTTGTGGGTGACACTTCTTTTGTTTGTTTTTATGTTTTACCCTTCTTTCCTGAGAATCTGATATATGCAAGTATATCTATGAATGCACATTGCATAGTAGATTTTCCTTGTGTTTCAGTCGAAACTTTCGATCTTATAGCTTAGGATTAGAGTTTAAAAGACCGAATTGCAACGTTTAACAAACATATGTCATTCTTGATAACATATTTCGTGATCACTTTGCTATGTTAAAGTTTAAAATGGTTCTCTGAATCTATTTGATGTGGCATCAGTCGCGAGATGCCTTATGAACTTACTACTGATGGCTGTATGGTTCTAATCTTTGGATTTTGTTATGATTTAGGTGATATGTGTGGTGGTACAGGAAAATGGAAAGCTCTCAACCGAAAACGTGCAAAAGATGTTTATGAATTCACGGAATGTCCAAACTGTTATGGTTTGTGTCTCTTTCCCAGTATTTCTTTAGGTTAATTTGGTTTGGTAATGCATGAAAGATCTAGATTCAATTGGTGGCTATCTATTGTAAACAGGTCGAGTAAGCTTGTTTGCCCGGTCTGTTTGGGTACAGGTTTACCAAACAACAAAGGTCTTCTTAGAAGACCTGGTGCTCGAGAGCTACTCGAAAAGATGTACAATGGTCGGCTCCTTCCAGATTCATGAGAATGTCTAGCAGATTGTTAGTACTGCGAATCTGCTTTAAGCATAGAGCCGATAGACATGATATATAGAAGGGAAAGAAAACGTAATTACACATTGAGGACGCATGGAAAGCTATAGAAGAATGTGACGAATTCACATGTTTTTTGTAATGCTGCTAGGTTTGGGTTGTACATTCTATAAACCTGAAAATTCCCTTCTTCCTCATACAGAGTCGACGACAACGACACATAACGCATTAACCAATGCAAACTGAGCTGCCTATGTCTTTGAAAAGAAATGAGACATTGCACCTACCTTATAGACCCGATCTTAGTATTACCAAACTAGTTCCATGGTCTAGTGGTATTGGAGAGAACAAGGGGCAGCGGCGTTTGTACCATACCCGGTTCGATCTCCATAAAAATAAAGTCACACTTTGCGAGGCATTTCAAGAATATTTACCTGATTTCCCCTGGTTCATGCGTATAGTCAACTTTGGGGACAGCGTGTATACGTTATCCGAGTATGAACCACCGTATACAAAAATAACTAGTCCCATGGTGTGGTGCTCATTGCCAATGAATATAGCAAAATATGAAATAAAATAGTATATAGTTGGGCCACTTTTTATTTGTTTATACTCTTCACTGCTTACTACTGGCCAATGTCTTTAATTAGCCTCATCAATAACACACACACTTACTAATGCGCCCTTAATTTAGGCATAAATATATACAAATACATCATATCATAGTTATAAACAATCAGTCTAGTTAGAGGTATATTTACAAGAACAAGTCAAATTCGCTAGGGTTAGGTAAGCACGCAAACTTGTATACAGCCGATTTTGATGTAATTACACCAACTCAATGAGCTTTAACCAAAGCTGCATGAGAGACACATGTTCATATGCTTGCCTCTATATTTATGATTCAACTAGTCAATATTCATCTATCTTCCTTCTTTTCAACCAATTTTCACGTAAATCGTATTTATATCTACATAGGAACTTACCCAACACCTAACATGAGATATGCATTCGTACGTAGTTATTAACTCACTCCACTAAATTTTCAAATTCATTACATTCCATCATTTCGTTTTTTATTCAAATCTTGGCACCAGACGGTGCTTAGAGCATCCCCAATAAGGAGTTCTCTTAAGAGTTCTTAACAATAAAAAAAGAAAAAAATTTAAAATGAGATGAGAGAGGTGAGAGAGGGTTCTTATTTGAGATATTGTAGAGACTCTCTAAGAATCTCTTATGACATATGTCATATTTTAATTGGTTAATTTCTAGAAAAAATAAAATAAAATCTAACTATTAAAATTAAATAAATAAAATATTAATAAATATATATATTTTAAGAAACTCATATGGTATTTAACCATTGGAGATGGTATTAGGCTACTTAATGTGGAGCAAATAAAAATGTGGCATTTGCTATTAAAACCTAATAAAATGATAATAAATATAAAAATAAAAAGGTTCTAATCCATTATTTTTGGTAAAATTAATCACCAATTTTATTTTTATTAACCAAAATTTTCACAAAATTTATATAACTGAATTGTCCAATCAATTGATCACCTATGAATATGAGAGCCAACAAATTCAACGGTTCTTGTTTTTTTTGTGTGACATAATTGTAGTGAAGTTGCCTTACAAATAAAATGTTCTAATAGTAATATAATGTTACGTACTTTAAAAATAACATATACCACATTTATCAATTTAAAACATTACCCCAAATTTTTAATTTTTTTTGAAAATGTAGCTTTGTTTGTCAAAGAGAAAATGTAGCTTTTAAAATTCAATTTTTCGGTGTAGCATTGGGTAAATGTCCATTTTAATCACCCTTAGGCACGGCGCTGTTCCCACCATTAATTATCTTTGTAAATAAAACATACAAATTTCAAAACAAAAAAAATCCTTGCATAAAATGCCTATATATACACACTCACACTAAACATTTACCATTGCAACACACAAAAGCATATAAAAAATGGCTTCCTCAGTCACCACTTTAGCCCTAATCCTAATATTAAGCTTCCACGTCACACCGGAAACAACCTTCGCTCGCCATCTCAACGATCAGAAGCCGAGCGATGAAGTGCTCACCACCACCGACGAAGCAAACAACTTTCCGTTTCCACCAGGCTTGCCCTTTGGTGGTGTTCCTCCGTTACCGTCAATTTTCCCGCCGTTACCGTTCCCTGGTAACGTCCCACCTTTGCCGTTTCCGTTACCGTTACCGTCATCACCTCCGGCACCTTTTCCCGATTTCCCTGGCTTTAGGATTCCTCCCTTGCCGTTCTTTACACCCCCACCTTCGTGAACGTATAGGTTAACGCCGTTATTATGACAATAGTTAATCTCTACGTTGGAATAAACTTGTTAGATTATCGGTAATGATCATGTCTACTCGATTATAGCATAAATAATGCGTAGTCATCAACAAAAAAACAAAAAAGCGTCGTTTATATATAAAAAATAATGTTATGTGGTGTCAGCGTGTAACACAATGTGTTTATCTGATAAATAAAGACTCAAATTGAGTTCCTAGCACAACAAATCAATTTCTCTTTCTCTCAAACACACTAAAATTATTAGATAGGAATTGCATAAACATTCATAAATTTGAGACAGATTCGCAACCGATCCAAGTTCAATCGCCATAACTGGCAGTCCAGCAAACATAAGAGATTTTATTTTCAAGTCGTTGCTTTCAATGTTAGGATGCATACATCAGACTTATTGTTTAAACACTAGTTAAGATGTTTAGAAAATATATACTTTTGTAAGATATTTTGCGTATTTTTCACAAAATGTACTCGACAATTTTAGAACTATATATTGATGTTTTACAGTATCTTATATAATTAGTTAAACTAAAACATTAGATGATTTTTTAAAAAATACCATAGCGTAAATGAATTCTTTCTAAAATGACCAATTGACTTTGGTCAATAGGTCAAATAACCACCATAAGTTTGAAAACTGCTGTTATTTTTTTTTCTTCAGCAAATCCTAAAATTACCAAAACATTTATTAAACCTCAAATATTTACAAAAATGATATCTTCTTCAATTCCACCAACAACCATTACCAACAAAAAAAGCACTAAATGCCCAAAATCTTCCTATACTTGAGCTTCTAATGCTTATTCACAATCCTCAATCATATTATCTTCCATTCTCTCTTCATTTTATCCATAAATCTCTCTAATTTTCCTTTAATATTTTAAAATCCTCAAAGCTTCCATATTTGGTGTATTTAGCAACTAAAAATAAAGATTAATAGTTTAGTTCAACATTCTAGGTATTTAACTAAGGTAAATATAATCCCTAACTCAAATCTAGCTATTTTTTTGATATTTCGGAAAGTTGCAGAGAGTAAACTTCAAGTGAAGTATGTGTCCCATGTAGACTTCACGTGAAGTATGCAAGTCAACACAGAGATTATTAGCATTTAAATATTTTCTGGATTGGAGAGTATACTTCATGTGAAGTCAGTACATTTTTGTTTGGGTACAAACTTTTTTTAACAAAGACTTCACGTGAAATATGCTTAAATCTGAGTCAGTTTTGCAATTAACTGAAAAATTAACTTTTACGTAGACTTTAGGTGAAGTATGCGTAAAAAGCGCATACTTCACAATGAAGTCTACATTTCTTAGAGGGGCTATTTCTCAAGTTGACCAACATAACAATTATTTGACCCAAAAAATCTAAAAGTTTGTTTGAAAACACAGGCTTCACATGAAGTCTTCTTAAATTCTGAAGACTTCATGTGAAATTTACATATATGGACACTACGAAGGATTTATGAGAAATTAATTAAAATAATGAAATATTAATAAAATAAAGTAGACCCCTATTAAAGTCTCCGTCATCTTTTTTGAAAACTACACGTGAAGTCTGCCTTGCCGAAGACTTCACTTGGAGACTTCTATACTAAAATTCAAACTTAGTGAATTGCAAAATAACTTTTGTTTTATAGAGTAGAATTCATGTGAAGTATACAACATTTTGGAAAGAGTATCATTTTGAAATGAAACTAAGTAAAATTCAGTTGAAATCTACTAATAAAAGTCATTATCATGGGTAATTGAAAATATAACCCTAAAAATGTAGACTTCAGGTGAAGTTCGCGTCTTAAAATCCAACATTTAGTCAAATGCAAAAGTAACCTAGGGAGACTTCATGTGAAGTCTGATGTTTATCTTTGTAGACTTCAGCTAATGTCTACACTTGTAAAGTAGACTTCGGGTGAAGTCTTTGAAGATAAATAGTAGACTTCATGTGAAATCTGCTAGTTTAATTTTGTTAAAAATGTATTTAAAGTATGTTTAACTTTTTCTTGTATTTTATTTGTATTTTTTCTATGTGTGGTTGACACTTTATTTGCTTTTTTACAAGTTTAACATGGTTAAGTTTGTGTAAATTTTAGAAATATTATAGGTAGTTAGTTCATTTAAAGTAAACTTCACGTGAGGTATTCTTATGTGCTTACAACATAAATTTTTGTAAAATACTTTTAAAGCATGTTTAAGTGTTTATGTACTCCCTCTTTTTTTATAAGTTATATTAAAGGATATTTTTTATTCAAAATATAAGTTATTTTCTAAAATCATGACAAAAATTAAGTTAAAAGTTCAAACATTCACTTTGTTATCCACAACTTCCAAAATTTGTTTTCTTTTTAAATTATTTCTCTTTACTTTCCTTAATTATATACTTATACAAAATGATTATATTCTTAGAGAAAGCAAAAAGAAAAGAAATTCTTAATAAACGTGCATTCAAGCAAAACAACTTACAAAAAGAAACAGATGAAGTATATTTAAAAAAAAAAAGACTTGTGTGTGATTTTCTTTGTAAGCTTGAAGTCTGTCGATGTATAGATTTCACGTGAAGTCTCTTTTGTCTCAGAAAGTCTTATGTATGATTTTCTTTGTAAGTATATCAATGATCCTTACCTACTTATTTGTTATTATACAGAAAATTACTAATTAAATGTACGGTTTTGAGTCATATTTTTCGCTGATGAACAATATATTTTAGCTTAATTGTGGCCATGAAACTAATCACAGTTAAAAATAAAAATATTTTTATTTAAATTCAAAAATAAAAATATTTTTATCAGCGACCAAATCTGACTCAAAATTTTAATTTAAATGCAAAACTACACCCCAATTGAATTCACTTCTAAAAGTAATCCATGAGAATAGTGAATTAGTAATTTTACCCTTAGTGACCAAAAAAAATTTTGGAAACACAATTACATTTATAACCCTTGCATATATTGAAAATTTCACGTGAAGTCTCCTTACGGAAGATTTCCTTTGAAATCTACTAGTTCCAAGAGTAGACTTCATGTGAAGTTTTCTCTTTAATTAAATATTTAATTTAAAATTAAAATATTAATTTTTATAATTATATGCTTATAATTTTTGTTACAAAATCTAAAAATAATCAATTATGAAGTATTCAAAATATAATTTCACAAAACATGGTCAAATAAAATCAGCAAAGATCAAACCACGAAGTTCATAAACAAATTATGTAATGGTTTAGGGTTTAAAATAATTAGAGATGGTAATTATGTGAGATTTGAAAATTTTGTATTTGAAATGTATAAATGGAAAAAGAGTTAAATTGTGCATATATTTATAAAGTATAGATATTTGGTCTAACATTTGCGTATTATAGAGACAATATTCGGTTTACACTCTATAATTTACGATTTAGAATTTAGGATATAAGATTTAGGGTTTAGAATAGACTTTATGTGAATTACGCTCCATGAATATATATTTAATTTAAAACTAAAATAGTAGTTATTACTATATACTTATAATTTTGATTACAAAATCTAATAATTAACAATTATGAAATATTAAAAACAAAATTTCACCAAAACATGGTCAAATCAAATCAATAAAAATCAAACTACAAAGGTCATAAACAAACTATGTAATGGTTTATGGTTTAGCAATATAAGATGGTAATCATGTGGGATATGTAAATTTTGTATTTGAAATGGAATAAAAGAGTTAACTTTTTCATCATTTTGGTCTAATATATACGTATAAATATTCGGTTTGTTGTTTAGAATTTAGGGTTTGTAGTTTAGGATTTAGTGCATTCTTCGTGTAAAGTCTACGATTTACAGGAGTAGACTTCATGTGTAGTCTACTTTCAAAACAGAGTTCACGTGAAGTCTACTTTTGAAGATACGATGTTTATGGATTAGTGCAGACTTCAAGTGAAGTCTACACTATGCAGACTTCACTTGAAGTCTGCTCCTCCGAAATTAAAATTGAAATTAAGTTGGATTGTGCTAAACCAAAATTAACCAATAATTGAACCCAAAAAAACCCCTAGCCACTTTTCATGTATGTATCTTTTCCAGCCAACATGTTATGTCTCATTCTAACCAAATTGTTAGAAATTTGAACTCTTCTCTCCTCCTTCACAATTTAATTTTTTTTTCATTCTTTTCTCACAATTTTCACAATTTGTTTTGCATGTTCCACCGGAAGCCTCTTGTCTATAGCTAACATCCATCATGTCTCTGAAAAAAATATTTTTTTTGGAAAATGTTGTTTTTTTTCTTCTTGGTAAAGTATTGATTTTTGTGTTTTTTATTAATGATCCAATTTTTAAAGATTATCTTGTGAAAAATTTGATTTTTTATTGTGTTTTATAGTTGAAGGTTACATTTCTTATGAATATTATGTGAAAGATCTATTTTTTTTGAACTTTCTTGTGAAATAATTTATTTTTAAAGGTTTGTGAAAGTTTGATTTTTTTTTTGTGTTTTCTAGTTAAATATTTGTTTTTAAAGAAGATATTGTGAATAAATCTAATATATATATATATATTTTTTTATTTTTAAAGATTACATTAAACTTTATTATGTGAAAGATCTATTTTTTTTTTTTTTATCAAAATATTTCATTTTTATTGAAAATTATGTGAAAATTTGAATTTTCTTTTGTGTTTTCTAGTTAAAGATTTGTTTTTGAAATGATATCATGTGAAAATTTCCATTTTAATACTTTTTCTAGTTAAAAATTACATTTTTCTTTTGTGTTTTTTAGCCAAAAAATTTGAAATGAAATCTTGTGAAAAGTTTTAGTTTTTTAGTCTTTTTAATGAATATTATGTAAAAATATCTAACTTGTATTGTGTGTTTTAGCTAAATTTTTTTTTAAATGAGATTTTGTGAAAAGAATTGTATTTTTCTGAAAATGTAATCAAGGGAAAAAATTGGTGAGTTCTATTTAGATTTGTCTCTCTCGCCTTATTGGTTATGAATTTTCAAGTTCTGTTCAAGTCGACCCCAAAACCTCTTTCTTTGGTTATGCTCAAGGAAGGATTTGATACGATTGAATCTTCGATCTCCAACGAACTGTTACCGTTCTTCTGCTTCAAATACTCCACCAATCGATGGTCAGGGTCAAGAGCCTCAGTTTCCTGGAGAAGAAGAAGAAAATAGTTTGCGTAAGAGATAAACAATGAACCGAGTATCAAACAAAACCTAGGTCTAGTGATTCTTAATCCAAATAAAAAACCAATAATTTAGTGTAATCTTAGTTAATTTTACCTAAATTATAGACGAAGAGAGAAAACCTAACATTAACATTTGTATGTTGGAATTATTTTATTCCATAAACCTAAACATGTCAGTTCCTGATTAATATAAACATAAGTGAAAGCGTACCTTTTGGATCCATAGCTTATGATCTAAACTTTAGGGAATATGGCTCTTCCATAACGAACCCTGAATAGCATGAGGTCTCTGTTGATGGGATGCAGAGAGTTTCTGAA
>JAKUCM010007800.1:0-32375 GCA_023374145.1 Lepidium sativum
AGAGAGAGAGACACAAAGAAAAGGTTTTTGCCAAAATTATTTTTATCTCAAAATTTAGTTTTTTTATATTTATAATTTATAAGAGATCTTATAAAATTTTATAATTATATATTATTTTATAAAATTATATAAATAATATATTTACAATTTATCTTATAAAACTTTATAAAAAGTTAATTTATAATGTATAATGTAATATATATTTGTAAGGTTGTTTATAAAATCATATGAAACATTATAAAATTAAAATACTAAAAATAATATGTATATATATAACATAAATTATAAAATTGTAATAAAATTTTATAAATCAACTTTGAAATCAAAATTTTAAAATATTTTTGTGTTTTACTTAATTTATTCAATATGTGATTTGTGCAATCAATTAAGTGATTTTGATCTATATTCATTTGTTTTTTCACTATTCAAAGATATCTTCATCTTCATGTTCTTCTCCAAAAAAATTTGCACCTTTACAATTAGACTTATAAAACCTATACTTTTTTTAGTTCTTTCGATTTATTCCTATCCATGTTGAAAAATTGGTCCAAAATATGGACCATGTTGAAAATATGATTTTTTGAAAGATATTTTTGCAATTGTTTCTAATATTATGAACACAAAATAGGCTTTTATGTAATTCATAGGATATGCATATGCTAAACTACAAAGAGGGAATTGCAAATATATCTTTTCACCTAATATTATTTTAAAAATGACTTTTACTTTAATTCAATTTCAAATGAAAATTATAAGTAAAAGGTATTTTTTAATGGGTAGAGAGAAAATTGAATTTTTATACACATCTTTTTTGACATACATATCAACGAAAGTAATTTAATTCATGAAAATTGCGTTATTTTTGCTCTAAAACTAGTGAAATCTTACGGTGCATAGTAAACTCTAAGTACACAAAGTTTAGAGCATATTTCATCATCAGAAAAAGTGTAAGTGAATTCACAAAATAAAAAAATCAAAAATATATTTGTAAGAGATATGCTTGATCTAAAATTTTAAAAGTTGGTTTCGGCCCCGCTTGCTCGTGGTAAATTTAAGAGGTCTTGTGCCAAGAGTCTTATATTGTTTCATCTATAGTTTTTTTTTTTTTTTTAACTTAAAATATATAAAGTTCGGTAGTCTAATGTGTTGATTTTGCCTGTTGGTGGTGTGCATTTTTATAATCTCTATAAAAAGAATTTCCCCTATATATTACTGTAACTATCAGTCAAAAATGACATAAGAACTTAACATTCATTAAAAAATGAAATTTCTATATGTAAATTAATAATCACTTTTTCTTCCCGCTAATTGATTTTGATTGTTTCATTTAAATTTTAGTTTTCTTGGCTATACTATATGGGTAAAGTATTACATTTACAATATTTGTAGCCAGACCTAATAATTTTGGAAGTCACTTTAAGACTTACCAAAGTTGTTACAACATCGAACTAATTAATGAAGAAAAAAAAAGAAAGTATGGACTCAAATCACATGCAACTACTATAAGAAAATGAGTATGTCGGTTTTACCTTTTTCTATTTTTCATTTCAGTCAAATTGTAATTCATACTAACATTTTATATTATTACACTGACTACTATCATTAATCGTAGAGTTAGGCTTAGGTCTGTAATAAATAGCACGATAAAAAGCATTGGTGATTAGCAATTTTGGAAAGGAACAACGTTCATATGGAAAGATTGACAAGATGGGTCGTTAGAAAAAAAAGAAATCTAAGCACAAGTAAAACTTTAAAGATTCAATCTCATAATGACCTAAGAAGAGAGAGAGATTATCCACGAATAGATCAGTCTTCTCAATAGCACCCTAGGTGCTAAACTTTTTTACACTATGCTATTTTATCGTCACTATTTAGTGAGTATTTTAAAAAAAAATAATATTGTATCGAATAAAATCTGATACATAACTAAAAATATTTTATAGCCTTCAATTATTTGTTTTGATTGGTATTTTAAACAATTATATCCGAGGGACAACATCAATAGAGACAAAAACCGGATTTGTTCTGCCACCAAAATAAATAAATAAAGCTTTAACCCAAAAAACTTTATTTTAATTTTCTAAGAAGATAATTTGAAACTTGACAGGCCGCATTACCTTAATTCACATTCACAGGCAATTGGAGCATGGAGACGACAAGTTTACCAACTGATAAATTGAATAATGTTTTAAGAACATTTGTAAACAGAATACTAAAAAGAAATTTGAACCAAACATAAAAAATAGCTATTAAACATGGCTAGATGGAATAAGATTCCACTCTTTTATTTAACCATAAAAACATCTATACGAGTATAATATATATTAGAGCCATTAACATAACACACTTGTATAATATATAATATTATACTTGCATAGTATATTAAGTATTATTGAGCCTATAATACTTAACATTGTATTATAACATAAATACATTCATGGCTTATTCTCTAGTAGAAATTACTATAACTTTTTAAACTGATGTAAAATTGATTATATGATATAATAGAAGTCATTCAAAATGAATGGTTAGTAGAGTGATTATTTATCGAAAAAGTGATATAAAAAATAAGTATAGCTAAAATCTAAATATATAAATATAATTAGGAATATGACTAAATTATTCTAAATTTAGCGGTTAAATTAATCTAGTTAATTAATAATAGTGGTACAAGAAGTTCGACCTATCTCATATTCAATTAATTGATTGAAAAAGAATTTTATGAATAGATTTTTACTTATGAATCAAGTCTTATAATCTAATTATTAAAATAAAAAAATGTAACAAACGAAGAAAAATACCTTAAGTAAGAAAATTAAGGATATTGCAAGATATGATTTCTTTTTTGGACTTAGAAACCTCTTTTCGTTTAATGTATTTCCTTAAGAAAAAAAACTTTATTGTAACCCTTATTCTGCTTTAACTCCAATAGTCTTATCGTTGTTTTTCAACAGATAGGTTTCCGATTTGCTCAATTGTCTCTCTACCTTACTAGCTATGTCGCTCGAGGAGGGTGAAGATTTACCGTTTAAAATCCCCAATCTCCCGAAGTACAACTCTAGTGAAAAAAATGCTTTCACTCTAGTTGGTCGTGTGCTCAACCCAAGGCAACAAAACGTCTTGAGTCTCATATTCAGTATATCTAGGAAATAGCAAAAGAAAGAAAAAGTTTAAGGGTTAGTTTATTCGAAGGAAAGATTCCAATTTTTCTTTCGAACTGAACAAAATCTTGAAGAAATCCTAGAGAAAGGTCTTCAGACTTATAATGAATGGTTGTTGGCAATGGAGCGAAGCGATGGTCAGCTATTCTAGAGTCAGACTCTCTCCAGTTTAGGCACTTATGGGTCCAGATCAGTTGTATACCCATCAGCTATTACACGATAACGACAATCACACTTATGGGAAAGTTGGTGGGTCAAGTTGTGGAAGTTCTCTTTGACTCGAAGAAAACACAAAACAAGGATTTCTCTCGTATGCAGATTAAGCTAAATATTTTGAAGCTCCTCATACAATCGAAGCTAATGAAACTACATATGGTACTACAACTAAGGTTTTCTACTTCTATGAAAAAGTTCAAAAGTGTTGCTACTCTTGCCAAAGGCTAACTCATGATAAAGATGTGTGTCCATTTATGATTAAGAAAATACAAGATAAGACAATTGACATGAAGCTTCCAAAAACTTCGGTAAAACCTACTAAAGCTCTAGTCATTAATGAAGATGACCTGATTTTTGGAATCATATCAGGAGAGCAAGTAGGAATTCACCCTATCTTAGGTAGACCAAAAATATCCCCCGAGGTTGTGACTCATGGTGAAGAAAGGAAAACAAGAGAACTCAGAGTGAAGAACTCTATTGCTAAAGCAGAGAAAGACTAACTCAGAAAACTCTGTTGCGGCTAGAGCCATGACCCATTGTTTCTACTGATCTAAACAAGGGGAAAGGCTTAGTCTTTGGATATGATTCTTCTGATTTGTCAGATGCTGGTGGGGGTAATAAACGATTAATGCATGCGATCAACCAGACAAGTGTAGGAGAAAAACTATTGTCTGCTTCCATGAAAGCAGTAGTGGGAGCTGATTGGATGTTGACAACAAGGCCCCATAATGAGATGGAAGAAGCTGAGAAACTCCTCTCAGTCTCAATGGAAACTGGAGGTACCATAACGCTATAAAGTCCGACTAGGTAAGTACCTGATTCAGACTTTTATCTGTCTGGAAATTCTTACACTTATGGATCCAACTTCTCTCTTTCCAACGACATACGTCAGTGCATTTAACGTGTCTGCGTTCGGGAAAAAAAATAAGCTTGCCAAGCAGAGAAAGATGCCATATATCAAGAGCAGAAAAGCAATTACCAAACAGCCAATGCAAAGACAATTTGCTTTGCTCAGATTAACAAGTCCTTTTTTATAGTTGACGGAAAAAGGAAGATAAATGATGAAGTCAGTGAACAACATAAGGAGGGCAAGCGCCAAAATCAAATGATGATCCCTGATTTGGGATCGTCCCTAGGTTAGTGAGTATACTTATATGAAACTGTCATGAATTGGAGCGTTCTCAGGTCCTGACAGTTCTTCATCTCATAGAGTTGCATAAAAGGCACTTCCTTGAGATGTTGTTTTTGATGAAAACGATGAACACAAGGAATGTGATTGCAGATATTAAAGTTTAGCTTGGATATAACCATGTGTATACGGTATACCCAATTGGCAAGTGTGGTGGCCTTGCTGTGTTTTGGAAGATTAGTCTCTCCTTAGATTTTCTTTTTGTGAATAAAATTTGGTAGATCTCCATGTCCAGTTTCGCCCTGAATCTTTCTTCTTAACTCTGGTGTATGACAATCCCCTGCTTAAATTAAGGCACCTGGTATGGGAGGAAATAGTTAGAATAAATGCTAAAACTGGTAATTGGGCATTGATGGGGGATTTTAAAGAAATCCTCCATAATGGAAAAAAGCTTGGTGGTCCCTACAGACGTCAATCTTCTTGTAGATTTCTCTACATTATTAATGGGATGTAAGATGACTTAATTTGATGGGTTTAGTAATGAGTTTACATGGGGAGATCGTAGGTTTGACTGTTGGATACAATGTAAACTGGACAAAGGCTTCTCTAATGAGGAATGGATAAAACAATTCTCTCGTTCCAATCAAAATTTTTTGGATAAGAAGGGCTCGGATCATAGGCTCGTCCTCATCAATATGTTCTCTTCTCATACCTCATACAAAGGAAGCTTCCACTTTGATAAGAGACTTTTGAATAAACCACGGGTCAAGGAAACTATTACAGATGTGTTGACACATCAAACTAATGGTAGTGTGATCTCGCGTCTTTGTCTTTGTAGAAAGGCTTTAAGTGATTGGAAAAAATCGAACAATACCAACTCCTTGAAGAATATAGAAGCGATTCAAAGGGATATTGAAGTGGTCCATGCATAACCATCTTTATCCTTTGAGGGTATGAAGTTTCTGCAACATGAATTGGTGAGAGCACACAAAGAGGGAAAAAGTTGTTGGCACAAAAGAGTCAAGAGCATTGGCTTAGAGAGGGAGATAAAAATACCCGTTACTTTCACTCCTTAGTTAAGTCTGATAGACCAAGAAGCTCTCTACATAAATTAAGGATAACAATGGCATAAAGTATATGTCTGATGCTTCGATGGGATCACATGCTGCAACTTATCTTCAGGAGTTGTTCATATTTGTCTCTTCTGACTCGCAAGATACACTCTTTGACGAATTCACTCCTTGATTCTTGGATTAGATGAATAACTGCCTTACTGCTACTATGACTAAAGAAGAAGTGAAATATGCGATTTTCTCCAGAAAACCATCGAGTGCTCCAAGGACAGATAGAATATCAGCTCTTTTTCTAGAGATATTGGGAAACTATAGGGATTGCATTCGCACCATAGGTTTTAATTTTTTCACATCAAGATCCTTTGAACTTGAGTGGAATTTCACCCAATTGTGCCTTATTCGTAAGATTGCAAATGCGCAGACAATGAATGACTTAAGGTCAATAAGCCTTTGCTCGGTCATGTACAAGGTGATAGCTAAGATCATGGTGGCAAGACTGCAATCATGGCTCAACGATATCGTTTCTCCCACTCAAATTAACGTTAATGGCAAACAAGAATATTGCAGACAATATATAGATTGCTCATAAGATCATCCACGGCCTGAATTCCCACTCTACTATCAATAAAGAGTACATTGCAGTTAAGACAAATATCTCTAAAGCGTTTAATAAGATATAATAGATCTATCTTTTTAGATTGTTAATAGCTTTGGGTTTCCATGAAAAGTGGATAGCTTGGATCTCCGATTGTGTTTCTACTGTTAATTACACTGTTTTGATAAATGGGTAGCCGTTTGAAATTGTTTATCCACAAAGAGGACTATGGCAAGGTGATCCTCTCTTGCCTTTCCTTTTTGTTCTATGTACGGGAGGCTTGACCCACCTTATGAACAAAGCGGTTGCAGTCTCAGCTATAAGTGTGTTTCCTCTGGATAGCTCATTAACTACGCCAAATCTGCTATAACATTAGACTCCAAAGCGCATGCTTCAATGAGGATAAAGATCCAACAAATTCCGGGAATTCAAAATGAGGGTGGTACAAGTAACTACTTGGGAATTCTTGAGTGTTTCAGTCATAGTAAAACCAAAATGCTTGCTTTTATGCAAGAAAATCTATCCCATAGGCTTTCAGGTTGGTTTTTCTCGCTCCCTATCTCAGGGTGGTAAAGAAAACCTTCTAAAAATTGTAGCTATGGCTCTTCCAGTGTACACCATGAGTTGTTTCCGACGCCAAATACCATGTGCAAAGCTCTTTTCAGCTATGTAGGCATTTTGGTGGAATTCACTAGAAGGTACAAATAAGATACATTGGGTTATGTGGGAGAATATATGTCAGTCGAACGATAGAGGCGAGTTAGGATTAAAGGATATTGGTTTGTTCAATCAATCTTTATTAGCAAAACAGCTATGACGCTTATTGCAGAACTCCAACTGTCTTTTCTCTAGGTTAATTAAAAGTACATACTACTCATCTACTGATTTCTTGCAGTCTATCTGAGGAAGAACCTCCTCTTTTGCGTGGAAAAGCATCTTCTTGGCAGAGAACTGATAGAATTTGTTATGCAGCAGAAAGTTGGTAATGGGAAGTCCATTCTTTTTCTGACTATGAAATGGATTTCTGATGGTACTGATCAAGAGCCCTTAGCGTAAGCCTAGAAATTTCAATGTCAACTTGAAGGTTAATGATCTGATTTATTCTCACTCGACTAGTTGAATTGGTGAAATGCTTCATACAAACTTTTTCCCGATAAACATCATGATCATTCAAAAGATAAATCCCTCATTAACTATAGATGATTACCACGCTTGGAGATTTTTTAAAAGTGAAGATTACTCTTCCAAATCGGGTTACAAAGCTGAAGTTATAGCCCAAACGCACAAGAGAATCGGTGTCAAGTATAACCAGCTGTCCTCAAATGGAATCAAATGTCAGATTTGGAAGCTTTTGATCCCCCAAAAATTAAAATTTTCATTTAGAAAACTCTGAGTAATCTGCTTCTGGTGGAGGATGTACTAAAACAAAGGCACATGGTGAAAGAGGCAATCTGTATTATTTGTGGGAAAAATGGTGAATCAATTAACTACTCCCTCATCACATGTTCTTATGCATGCCAAATTTGGGTTATCTCGCTCTTCTCTACGCCTCAAGATGGGTTCCATGAACACTCATATATCACAACATGCATCACATCTTGAATACAAAAGAATTGAGAAGACTTCTGAAGTGCATCACGAGTTTGAGTCCTTGGATCCTCTGGTTATTGTGGAAGAACAAAAACTCTTCCTTTCTTGAAGGTAAACTACTGTCTCCCATGTATATGGTTGGAAATATTAGGCAAGACCGGGACAATTATGATACAACCCAAAAGGTGAAGAAGGAACTATTTCCGAACACACAACTCTCTTCACTCTAGGCAAACTTATTTTGGAGACCTTCACCAGAAATGTGAGTCAAATGCAACATCGGGGTATCTTGGAACAAAGACACCAATACAGCAGGTGTTGGATGGCCAAGTTAATAAAGAAGGCCATGAGCTACTTCATGGAAGATGCAACTTTACTTTTGTATATTCGGAACAAGATGCTCACTTTAAAAGCTGGTTATGGTTTATGGGGAGCATGGTCTCTCTAAAAATTAACAAAATCATTTTTGGTGTAAATAATAGAATTTTGCTCAGTGTTATCAAAAGATCTGAACGCTTGATCTAATTTTATTTTTCAATCTGAAGTTTTACTTCACGTGTTGAAAACGATTCTTTTTTAGAATATAACATTAGAAAATAGAAAATCTAACAAAAGAGTTTATGTAATAACTCAAAATATTTTCTCTGTGTGGATCTTTGTCAATATTATGTTGTAGCAGAATTCCTTCTAGGCTTAAAGACTGTCTCAAGTCAATTTCCATAGGACTTTCTTTGTAATCTTCTGCTGTTTTGAATGGTCAGATTCTTTTTGCTTTTAACCGACTGTTTCAAATTAATAATTAATACCGACGAAAAAAAGAAAAAGTAAGAAAGTTAATAGTTGTGTGCTTGGTGGTATACTAAGTAATTGACTAAATAGTCTATGATGTTTTACGGTTTAAGACTTGAAGCGACAGACAAAGAATCAATTTAGAGAAAACAAAATGCAAATTGTTATTTAATTAGTGTACTTAATTAATATGTAAATACAAGTGTGTCAAGATGTCTTGAGATCATGAAGTTGAGATCCAATAAGCAGCGAGTAAATTAATTATGTCTTAAGTCGTAAGAACTTTTAAGCCCATCGGTCATGTCTCTAATTACCATAACTGGTGGGCCATTATACTTATTGAACACTCGCTTGACTAAAACAACTCTTTATATCATTTTCCTTGAAAACATTAGGTATTAAACAATGAATTCTATATGATTTAGATTTAATATTATACAAGATGATTTTGGATAAATTTAGAAAAGGTTGATATAGTTTATAATAATCATCCTCCTATTTTAAAATGATATGATTAGATTTTTTGTATATTTTTTGTTAACAACAATAGATTCAGACAATATCAAAATAAATAGTATAAAACATAGATTCATTAGGTATCAAACTAAATGCACAACATGACCAATTCATATGCTTAGATAGCTAACGCACTGTATTAATGATACATTTTTGTATTTAGATAGCTAACGCACTGTATTAATGATACATTTTTGTATTTAGATAGCTAACGCACTGTATTAATGATACATTTTTGTATTTTAACTAGAAAAACACTATAAAATCTCTTAAACCACTGGTTCAATAAAACTAGATTTAAGAAACTTCATAAATTTCTGATAAAATAACATCTCGTTTGTCATCTTAAAGAAATAATTCAAAATTTATATTTCAATCAGTCCCATCTTTTTAGTTATTTATGTATTTTTCTTTCATAAAACGATGTCACATTCAGAACATTTTCATTCATATTTTTTTTTAGTATTATATATATTTTACATAAATAATTAGATCGATAAAGTCCAAATCATAACATAAAATTTTACACTGTAATTATATAAAGTGGGAAAAAATTGAACCATTATGTGAGACGCATTAGTTATATCATCATAGTTAAAAAAACCAGAAAAATTCGGTATATTGTATTACATACACTATATCAAAGATTTTGAAATCTCTGCCTCCTTAAACATGCTTTCATTGTATAGAAAACATTTCTATTGGGGGAGGGGGGAGGGCTTGAGATAGCAAATTTACACGATTCATAGAAATAATAATTATGCTGATTCTTGTCGCATCATTGAAAAACTTTAAGGTATAGAAAATGATTTAGATATTGGTGAAGTTTTGGATGATGCAATGAAGATTTTATTTATTTATATTAAAGCTTTGAAAATGGTTAGTGCCCTTTATAAATTTGCTTTTGGTTGACACTAATTTTGAGAGAAAATGATAGATATGTTTATAAAATACAAAAAAAAAAAGAAGAAAAAAAGGAGAAGAGCTTTTGTTGGAGACCAAAGAAGGTGGGGAACAAACTCAAGACATAAGTGGAAAACATAGAGCTGTATTGATGTGTAGGCATAATAGCAAAGCTTATAGGCTTCATAAGTATGCTTTCACAAAATTCCTTTTATTTAAATATTAAATGGGAGATTAGAAATTTAGCAAGGAATGTTCCACCCTAATCTGGAAATTCGAATTTAATAGTCTAAAATCTTTTTGACAAATGGAATATATATATAAATTATGAGATAAAGGGATTTTGACCATTAATTTCAAAACCGGCAAACAAATCGAATCAAATCAGATTTGACTATAATTTAGTACATCAACGTTGGACTAGACATAGTTCTTCTAGCTAGTTTATTAAAGTTAATTAAATGCGCATACGTCATGCACAAGTCAGTTTTGGTAGAATTTTGGATGATTCAGTCAAAGATGTTGTTTCATGAAAATACTTTAGAATATATGTTTAAATTTGATTACGTTTTTGACAATTTAGACCATATGACAAACAAATCTATTAATATATCAAAAAACGGCCAGGCTTGTTAAAGCCAGGTCGGCTCAAAACGTAAAACCTTATTGTATTCTCTCTAATCATGCAATCTAATTAGTAAACCCAAAAGTGCAAAGCTAGGGCATCATGTATTTAAGATATATATAATATATATTATATTAAAATGGAAAAAACTTTTATATCAATTATAATATAAATTTTACAATAAAATTAACTTAAAATTTATAACAACTCTTAAAAATAGGTATAAAAATAAGTATAAAATAAGTTTGGTTATAACTTTTATATAAAAACTATAAATTAATAAAAATTCAAAAGAAAAACTTCTAAAAAGCTAAAATTTAATAAAAAATTTATCAGTTACCATTTTAGTTAATTATTCGATTCTAATTTGAATTTAGGTTCAGTTGTTCAGATATATAGATTTAAGATCCATTTAGATATTTTATCAAGTTTGGTTCGGATTCGATTCCTCTAATCCTGTCAATTTCAATTTTGCTTTGGGCTATAGGTCTCTAAAATATCATTCTAAAATATCAACACGGGTTTATGAATTTAAATGAACAAGGATACAAGTTCAGTTATTGATTTGGTTCTGGTTTGACTTTGGATTTAATTTTCTGGCTACATATATTTAGGACCTATTTTGAAATTTTGTCGAGTTTGGTTTCTCTAATACAATATTCTGGTTCTTTTGATTTAAGATCTATATTATTTTTTGGATAAAGTTTGGTTCGGTATAGATCAAGTTCGGGTTTGGATATTTTTATATAAAAACTAAAAAATTACTAAGGATTTTAATAGATTTTTAGATTTGGTTAATGATTTGATGCATATTTGTATTTATTTTAGTTTTCAAATACCTAGATTTATGTTGTCGGATTTGATTCCTCTAATTTCGATTGATTTTGGTTTGCGTATCAGACTTCTAAAATAATATTTTAAAAATAATATTTTAAAAATAATATTTAAAATATAAAAACGGTTGTTAAAATCTAAATAAACATCGATTGAAATTAACAATTAAATCCTATGTTATACCGTAGATATAAGTTTAGTATATATTCAAAATAGATATAAATATCTTAGAGGAATAATGAGGTTTGAAAAGACCATAAAATAGCATAATATTTTTGGAGAAGGTAACTTTGAAGACTTTCTATTTGATTTTAAAAACACGTATGCACATTTTATGTTTATTTATCAAATTAGGATTATATGTATTCTTCATTTTTTTTCGTTGGTTTAATTATTTTAAATTGTGTGTTTTTTTGTAGAAATGGAGAATAAAACTATGATAACTTGTTTTTATACATATTTGTTTGAGAAGACAATATTTTCCAATAATGTTGAATAATTAGGAGACATATCGCAAGTTGAAATGAGGTAATAATTAAATTCATTCAATATATACAACTTATAAATTTGGAAGACAAACTTTTGTATTGGAAAAGCTTTAAGCTTTAAAGGGTTTTGTGTTTGTGGACCAGTAATGTCTTCGAATTTAACTGTTTAGCTGTCTACTTAGTGCGATCATGAAGAGGATGTAGAACAAGAAAATGGTGAGGAATAATGATAAGATGGAGAAAATTTGTTTTCGTTTAAAAAATAATATATATATATATATATATATATATTCTAAAATGAGTTATTTCAAATATAATTCTTTCCTTTTTGTTGACTTGTTGTTTCTCTATGTTTTAGTCATAGATGAATGATTCCTTTAATTTAATTGGTATCAATTATATGTTTTTATATGGTTTATGTGTGAGTGGGTGTAAAAGATAAGGATACTTCTTTTATTTTGTTTTGTTGGTATCCACTTTCTTCAATTTGTTCCCCATGTAAAGGTTTCAGTCTCACCATTACATTATCCTGTTTTGCAATTTTTGTATTAGGAATCCGATATTATAAACCAAAATTTAAATCAATAGTGCTATACGCTGTACCAATTGATGTTATGTATTTGTTAAAATTTTGTAAGCGAATGTTATATTGCATTATTTAGATTCAGAACTTAAAAGACATGCTAATGACTACAACATTTAGGGTTTCATTCTTTTCCTTTACCAATTTGATAGATAATAAAATTTTTTTAATGATTAGTATTTATGTATCGGATCTCGTCGATTTAATTATTAACAAAAAAAAACTTGAAAGACATGTACAATAAAATATGCAATTAGTTTTGACAAAAAGAATGTGCATTACTAAACAAAAAAATAACAAGAAATTAAGATTTAAACATCAAAAATTTAATTAACCGTTAGTTTCATTAACAGTTAGTAATATACTAGGATCAAATATAATACTTGAAACCGAAAATTCCAACCAGAACCGGCTAAAAATAATGAGTATTGAGTATTTCCTGAAATATATATAATCTGTTATATGAGTCTTCTTTTTTTTATAAGTGTACATATCGTGTAATATCTACATGTAGATACAAAGTGGTTTTTCAAATATTTTTGGAATTTTCAGATAAGTTTTTTTAAAATAACTTCGGCTGTTTGAATATATTTTTAATGTGTTTAGGTGTTTTTTGATATTATGTTATTTTCGGGTAATTTTCTAAAATCTATTTTGATTTTTTTGGATATTGGAGTATTTTTCTATATATATTAGAAATCGATAGGTTTCTACCTGGAACCAAACCGCATATATGAATGCTCGACGCTAAATATAGCATCCACTATAAACAAATGTTGCATTAGTATTATTTTACAAAATTTTAGGCTTTATAATATTAATTTGGACAAATTTCGTTTATATTAATCGTGAGTTTTTTGCATATATATTTTAATTCGAGGAATTTAAGCAGTTGTGGTTATTTTGAGTGTTTTTTATATAACTCAAGGTAAATCTTAAGCTTATGGAAGAGTTTAGAGTAATTTTTGGAGTTTAAGATAATCTTAAGATTAAGTAGTTTACGGAATACTTTTTGTTAGGTATGCAAATGGACCAAAAACGAAAGTTGATATATGTTTGCGTGTGCAAGATAATCTATTTTTGTTTCGCATATCAGATGGATTAAAATGTGTTAACGTTCCAAACCCGTCTTCTTACCATTTAACGACAAGGCTTTGGACTACTTTAAGGATTATTGTGGATCTATTTTATTTGGAGAGCTAAAACAAATTTCAAGACTGTAGTACTAATGTTGTACCATTTTCATATTATAATATATTTGTTAAAATATCATATGTACGAACTCGAGTGGTTAATGATACACTCTAATTGTTCTTTTCGTAGAGTTCGAATGTTTTTAGTAAAGTTGGTTGTCCCTATAAAAAAATATTGATCATTCGTAAATGTTTCCAATAGTAAGAAAACTCGAATTTCTGATTAGTCTAGATTTTTAGATACAATGCTCCACGTATAATGGTGCAATTATACAGGAAAATAGAAAGAGGAAACAGGTGTACAATTGGTATAAAATTGCAAAAATATAACAAAAATGTATGAGTTTTTTTTGGTAACAATATAATCGACAAATTTGGATTTTGTAGTCTAAAGCCCTTTTATAATTTACCAACTGCAGTGGAGAATAGTTGAATTATTGATACCATAATTATAATTGTACATGGCATAAAAAGTTATAATTATATATTTGTACTTGTGTGCAGGAAGTAAGAAACACAATTATAGTTTCTCTTGGATATGTGGATGGTGCCACTTCTTTACTTGCAAAGCTGACAGTTACAAATATGTCATGGTGCTGACTCACAAATGTTAGTGGCCACATTTATTGGATAATACATGTTTCATACCTTTTATCCAATATATTTCTTTTTCTTTTTCCTACAACAGTTTTGTTGTCATTCCAATCATTTTCTCCAGAATTATATTTTGTGTGATGGGTTATGTAAGTAATTAAGCAACCAATAATTGTGTAACATTCAGAAGATTCAGAATTTAGGCATTGAGCAAAGAAAAATTTTCACCATGAAATTCACTTTTTACTATTAACCATTGTGCAATTACTCAAAAACAGAGACTTGCCCGTTCCAACTACAAGACGCGACCACGTTGGGCAAAACGGGGTGATATGCGACATCAACGCAGGGCTGTTCATAACCCTTGAGCTTCTTAATGAGCTCACTTGATTTGTAGTTGTAAATGTATATAGAACCGTCAGATGAGCCAGAGACTAAAGTTTCTCCGTCCGGTCTGAAGTTGCATTTGATTGGGAAACCTGCGACCCAGTGTCCTTCGTATCTCTTGTATTTGTTCAGCTTGAAAGGTGGGTTCGTCGAGAAGATTGCTGTGTAGTTCCCGTGTGATTGGGCGATGAATACTGGGTCTTGTGGGTGATGTTTGATGCAGGGGCATGTGTATGCTTCTACATAAACCTGAGAGGAACAGAGAAAACAAATATAAATCATTATGATAGTCTTCTCTCTAACAATGAAAGTCCAAAATCACTGTTTAATCATCCTTTAGTTATACAATGGGTGTTCAATTTGGAAAAACCAAAACAAACCAAGAAAACAATATGAATTGGTTTTTGGTTATACCATAAAAACCATATGGATATAATTTTATGGAAACCGCAGGATACGGAAATGGTTTGGTAATAATGTGATTAAACCGAACAAAACCATTTATTAAATTATAATACAATTAATCTCATTTTTAAAGTTCAAACAAATGTAAAAAACTAATTTTTCAATGGTTTCCTAACACAGTTCCTGCTACGACTAGCTTGGTCAGAATGTTAGTGATGATGTGAATAATTCTCTGATTTGGTGATGCATCAAACAAGAGAACGTACAGCAAATTCCTATAGAGAGAGAGAAAATGAAACAAAAAACTTCCTTGCTTCTCTATGAAAAGTTAAGAAAATAATTCTTTGGCACATTCTTACATAAACATTTTCAGCTTATGTCTACAGATGCAGTTTCTTTCTAGTATCAAAATCTAGGCTTAACTCAGCTAACATTTAACTTAACTTCTGATTTACTAAAGACATACAAATACTTTATATTAAACAAAGCAAATCCCCTTACTAATATTGAATTCAAAGAAAATGTAGCATTTATATTAGTGGGAGTGAGGAACTGACCTGATTAGATAGAGGAACCTCCCTCAAAATATCCCAGACCATAACAGCATTCTCACTTATATTTCTGCCAGACACATCACTTGAAGAAATGAACCGCTTCCCACCTGAGATAAACTCTATATCAAGAATTGGACCAAGATCTCGGATGTATTCATGCACAACTTTCTTGGTCCTAATGTCCCATAGTCTAAGACTTCCCTTTGATCCTCCGGAAAGAAACACGTTGAAATTATCTGGATGGAATTCAACAACTCCGATAATGTGATCCTCCTTAAAAGATTGTATCTCTACCCCTAATTCAACATCAAATAGTCTTGACGTGCAGTCATACCCGCAAGAAAGCATAGATAATCCTTGCTTTGACCACTTCACATCTTTAACCGGTGCATTATGGTGAAGAAAAGCTCGTACTTTCTTCTTATTAGTGCTCCACACATTCCACACATAAACAGCACCATCAAGCCCCGCAGAACCAAGAAGGTGAACTGCACAATAACTCTAATGAACAAATGAATGAGGCAAAGGATATAGCAAAAGATAGGTGATTAAAAAGGAGTATTAAGCCTAACATGCAATGATAGGCAATCTTCACCGAATACTTAACAAGAAGATAGCATAAGCCAAGCATCACAGACTCTGTAAAATTCAAAAACAATAAGTGCAAAAAGCTACAACAAAGGGCAAGAACATATACCATGACTTGTTGACCAATCGATGGCAGTAACAGCCTTTGTATGGCCGGTTAACGAAACCGCCATCCTACTGGGCATTTCAGTTTGCAATGAGGATCCTTTAGGTCGATGTGTAACCGAAGATAGAACGTGGCGAGGCACTTCTGAATCCGATATGCTCCCTATAACTGAGAGCAATGACGCAGATTAACGAACGTTAAGCAATTAATTAAAGTCTCAAACTCAATAGAAAATACCAATTCGGCTAAAATTCATGTGATTGTTTACGGAGCTTTACCTTTACTTAGAACAAAAACTAACACCAAACACTAAATTCTAAACCAAAAATTAACATAATCATAATCATGAAAGTACCAGTAGGAGAGTTAGAGGATAGTCTGTGACTCGAATCGGAAACTTGATCTTGACTCGGAATCGTTGGAAGAGAGGCTAGAAGCGATCTCTCTCTCTTCGATACGTACCGACCTGGAACCGAAGTCGGCGCCAGAGTCGAAACCGAAAAGCTCGTTTGAGGATCCGAATAGGAACCATACGGTGGATACTGCCGACGCGATGGTTTGTACTGTCGCTCTTCCGGGACCGGATGTGGACGCTTGGAAGGAATAGACGCTTGGACAGTAGTTCCAGATGTTAAGCGGTCATCGGCCAGTAGTTCAGGTTCGTCGTCGGAGTCATTGGCATACGAATTACAAATAAGATCCATCGGCAGCATGAAAGTTAAACCACCGGCGAGTTGCTCGGAACAAAAGTAAATTGGCCTTCGAGGCTTTTGATCAGCAGGACGAGACGCTAAACATTTCGTGGGTTTTATTTGGGCCACAAGAATGGCCTGAAATATTTCGTGGGCTTTTAAATTCACTTTTTGGAGCATCTACTAAAATCTACCCAAAAACTTGAAAAATTAGGGTTGGGAGTAGTTTTGCATTAGTTCCTAATTTTTTGTTTTTAGAAACTCAATTTTTTACTCAATTATAATATTATAAAAAAAGTTTTTATATATGAATTATAAGATAATTCTTGGTTTTTGGTTTTTAGTTTTTAGTTTTAGATTTCAGTTTTTAGTTTTTAAGTTTTAATTTTTGTATTTTAGTTTTTGAAGAGATCAATTTTGATTTTCTAAAACTAATTTTTCCTAGTTTATAGGGTAAAAGAAGACTAAAAGATTGAATGATTGAATACAACGTAAAAACAATTTTGAGTTTTTAACTTAATAAATCTTTCAAAATAAAATAGATGTATCAATACTCCCCTTGTTAGATTCCCCACTGGTAGCCGCTTTCAGTAAACTCTCACTCTTATTTGAATTAAGACGCTACTTCCACCATTGGAAACAAAAACTAAAATCTAAAGTCCAAAAACTAAAAACTAAATCTAAAAGCCATTCATAATGTCAAATCTTTAAAAAATTGCATATGTGAGAGATTCAAAATTCTTTTCCACTTTATTTTCCTTTTTTTTGTGTATACTGTTGGGAAACAAGCGACAACAAAATGGTTTTCTGCATTTGTATGAACCTGAGAAAAGAATATATTCAGGCAATAATAACCACCAAAACAGAAAATAAATTAGACAAACAAACTTTAACGTGGAAAACTTCTTCCATGTGAGAAAAAAAACCAAAAGACTATAGTTCACTCATAAATCCACTATCACCAATGTACTCGACTTATAACCACATCCTCTTATTTTCATAGAACAAATACAAAGACTAAGCCCTGAAAGAGCAATCTCTATTGCTATAAATTTCAATAAGAGAGCAATACAAGAACATAGAAATATGTAATCAAAGATGACTCTAGATCTACTAGGATTCCACACACAGAACTAGATCACCACCGTACAAATCATAGATAAATGAGTCTACAATACCTCTGCCAAATTTCAACTTAATAGAAAAAGATCTCAATGTCGGATTTCCCAAACACCCAAGACAAAACATGTTGAATAAGTGGAAATGGGCACATAGCGAACAACCAAACTAAAACCCAAATATCTTTCAAATTAGCTGTTGGAACACAATTCACATTGTTAAATCTGAAGATCAATCAGTCAAGAAGCTTCCCACAATATTTTAGCTAGATTAAACCATGTCTAAGGGTTCAAGCACTACCTTTAAATAAATTCGATGAAACAAACTTTTTATCCTTATTTTTTTCTCTCTCTCTCTTAGCTTTTTTTATTTCAAGTTCATTTAATTTAAATTGTTTTATATGTATACACGCCAACATAAGCCCGTTAGTGGCCACACAAAACTTAGGCCTCAAATTTGGTTCTTATAAACCAAACCCAATGGTTTCCTCTCTAGCAGGACGACCAACAAACTCTCCCTCTTACTAGGTGGAGGAAACCCCATTCCAATTATTCCTCGACAAAATTCAAGCTTCCATCTTGGGACTGACTTCATCAACATATCAGCTCCATTATTATCCGTATAAAATTTTCAAGTTCCACTTCCTTTGAAGCAACCACATTATGTATCCAAAGATACATCTTATCAATGTGCTTTGAACACGAATGCAATGTATGATTATTCCCAAGATATTGCACTTTGATTTTCGCAAAGCAACACATATTTATCATGCTTGAAACCAAGCTCATCGAGATAATACTTCATCCGCAACAATTCCTTAGTAGCTTTTGTTACGGCTATAAACTCAACTTCAGTGGTAAAAAGTGTAACACACTTTTGTACCCTTGACCGCCACGACACAGCTCCCCCTGCAAATGTTACCAAGTAACCCAAAGTAGACTTCACTGAATCAATATCTCCCGTTATATATGCATTAGTGTAAATCATAACCAAATTTTTATCACCTATAAAGGTAAGTTTCAAATCACAAGTTCCTCAAAGATATATCAAAATCCACTTCATAACATTCCAATGTTCATTTCTAGTGTTTGATAGAAAACAACTAATTATGCCAACAACAATAGCTATATTTGGTATTATACAAACCATAACATACATCAAGCTACCAACTGCAGAATCATATGTAACTCGCACCAGATATTCGTTCTCTGAATATGTACTCGGGCTTTGTTGACTGCTCAATCTAAACTGAATAGCAAAAGGAGTGCTATCCATCGTAAACCTTTGAAGTTTCTTCTTTTAAGATAAGTTAATCAGCCTCTCACTCTATCTCAAATAGTTCTTATACCAAGAATTTGTTTCCCTGGATCTAAATCCTTCATGGCAAAGAAATTGCTAAGTTGCTTTTTCAAATCCTGAATTATGCTCATGTTCCCGCCAACAATCAATATATCATCAATGTACAATAACAAGATGGTAAGTTAATCGTCACTAAACACTTGCACAAACACACAATGATCAGAAGTTATCTTCTTATAACATTAATGTTTTGATTACTATACACTAGACATTTATGTCCTTTCCATAAGCATCAGAGTATCCAATACGGGAGTAAGCGTTGGAAATTTTAACTTTCATGTCCGCAATTAATCTAAAGCAAAACCAAAGATTATCATAAATTGATTGATCTTATGCTCTAAAAGGGCATGTGAAAAGTAAATGTTCCATGGTTTCAAATTCCGAGCAGCATCAAAGAGACGTTATTGATACCGATATTGATCGGCGAGCTAGATTAGTTGTTCGTTGGTATGGCCCGAGACCACACTCTCTATAGAAAATGTTTTGAGTTTAGGGACAACTCTAGAATCCAAGTGCTCTTTGTTATATCCGGATGTGCACAAAGTGGTGCTTAAATGTTAGCCGTATTATGAGTAGCATAAGCTCTATGATATCCAAATTTGATAGTGTAAACATCATCATGTGTATCATTCTAATATAGAGAATCCATTGTAGGATACAAATTTAAATGTAGCTTCTGAATATGATAATGTTTGGACCTATGAATGTAGCAATCTAACATAACACTTTCCTAGTCTCGGTTTCTTGCATTGATAAGTGAAGTAGTAAAAAGATCATTTGAAACTTGTGGTAATAATAGGGGCACATGTGGTGGATTATTTGAAATCCATGGATCAATTCCCATCTGTCTTGTGTGCCATCACCTATACTATTATAGATTCCCTGATGGAGGAGCACACAACCTGATAGTAACGATTTCCAGCCATAAGAACATGAAGGTTGATGTTTAGCATTTAATAGGTGAGATCATGAAAAATATCAGGCCTTCAAGGTACAATATAATAAACAGTTTGACCAATCATAATAGTTTCCACACATGATTAAAAAGCAACGCCTTATTTAGACACTGTGAATCACAAAATCATAAACCGCTCCATGACTTTAAAGTTGCTAGCTTATGCTAAGAAACCCAAGAAATACACTTACGTAAACTTACGTAGAACCCCACCAGAATGGTCTAACTAAAATGTTTATATCTCAACATAGCATTTGTGGCAATTCAAAATAGTTCATATTGGTAGGACTATGCATAAGCAATTAACTTTAGTAGTGTTTCCTTACTAGCTATTGTTAAAAACTGATTTTGCCATCTAAATCATTTTCGTAGTACGTTCTCTTTTATGTAATTGAATATATCGTGTGTTCATTCTAAACTACGTTCTCTTTTATGTAATTGAATATATCGCATGTTCATTCCAAACTGCTTTGGTATACCCAAATATTTACCTCACCATCACTATGAGGATTACATAATATTTGCTGCACCCAATCCATATTACATTGATATACACGTTTGTCATATGTGATAGTTGACTAGAGGATGCTTCGTACATATCAAAATGTGTTTGAGGGCTAAACTATTCGTCAAATCTGCTTAGTAAAAAATAAAGAATCGTCAATGAAGAATAAATATGTCAGTAGAGGACTACGTCTGCATAGTTGGAAGCCTTGCAAAAACTTTTGTTGAACTGAACGGAGAAGAAGACTACTCAAGACATCCATACAAAGTATAAAAGAGAGGGTGACAAAAGATCTCCATGATGAAGACGTCTAGTTGCATGAAAGTTCCCATAGGGACTACCGTTCATCATTACCGAAAAGGAAACTAACCATACGCAACTCATAATCCAAGTAAACCATATTCTTGGGAATCTTTTCTTGATCATGAAATTCTCGAAGAAATCCTAGTTCAATATGTCAAATGCTTTACTGATATCAGTTTTTATTGCAATATATGTTTTGGAGCATCTCATATTTGAAGTACACGCATGGAAAAACTTTGTATTCTTGTCCCATGCATTTAACCATTCTTTTGGACTTTTCGCACACAAATACGCTTCTTCACTTTGATATGCCTTTGTGAGTTTCATAGTCAAAAATTGTAATCCGTCAGTAACAAGAATTTGTTGTAAGCGAACCTCATCAATCTGTTGTGGTGTTTCCAATTTGAAACAGCATATCGACAATTTTTTAATGCGATCATAAGTACACAAGACTTGAATTTGTATAGATGTTGACCAGCCATCGTGTACCACATTTTGAAAATCTGGAATATCAGACAACCTTGCAACTAACCAGAAGGTCTTTTTCCCATAATCTTTTCCTTTCCGAATCAATATTACCCGTGAACGATGATTAGAGCCAGCAAATGGTAAATATTTTACATGTGAGCGAGGATGTGTAGCTAGCCATTCATCATAAACCATGCTTATGTCTAACCAACATTAAACATTGTAACTATGTCGACGACCAGACTAAGTCATGTTATTGCCAATATATGTCAAATCTCAAAAATGGCGGAATGTTCATCATTCACTACGCAAACCACCGCGTTTTCATAATTGTTTAATATATTGTTAAAATCACCGCATAGAAGCCAATGCCCTGATCTTGATATAGATATTTGTTGGATTCCGTTCCCTAAGGATATGTCGTAATTGTCTTATGGGATGACAATAAAGGCAAAATAAAAAATACGAAAAACCAACTTTATTTTTATCATAATCAAGGATGCGTTCATCAACATATATAGATACAAACTCCTTCCATAATAAGGCTAGACCACCACTAAGACCAACAGGAGAAACACACTTAACATTAGAGTAACCTAATTGCACAACAACATCGTGTACCACATCAGTGGGATTCTTCGATGAGAAATAGTATGTCTAGATTGTACTCAGACTTCAGAGGCCTTAAACGTCAAAACTACCAGAGACCCTTTAAAGTCCCGGCAGTTCCAAGAGTATGTATTCATTCTAACTCAAGTGGCTTTTGGCCCACCGTACCCTTAGATTTGTTGTTAACCGGAGAAGTATGTCCATCATGGCGCTTGGAGAAGAGTGAATCGTTCCCATTGGTTGAAACCAGTTTCGTACATTGAGTACATCATAGTGTCGACACAAATGTTTTGAATAGCAACATGCATAAGGGTCACAACAGAGAATGATGTTAATCGGTTCATCAGACTTGAAAACAAATTGGAGAGTTTTAGATGATTTGACTATTGAATTCTTCATTAACACCTCAAAGGCGAGGGAGTGTTGTCATCGTGGCATGCAAATTTTGTTTGCGGAGATCAAACTCAAGCGGTTCGAAGTCAGAAAGACAAAATTACCCTTCAAAAAGTGAGTGTTTTGACTGCTGCAAAATTTAACCCTTACTTAAATTCACAAAAGCCACATGACTTAGAGCTTACGTGGCACTGTTGAAAGACGAAAAGGCTCATCTTCGTTGAATATTGTTAGAGAAAGGCTCACTATAACTGAAATTTTGACAGTGACCTTGGTTTTTTTAATGTAGTATTTTTTATATGAATGTTTATTAATATTATATATTCATATTTACAATATAATAATTTATTATACATTAGTATATAATTTTTATATACGATATATAATTATTATGTCACTAATATTTTTAAAATTAGAATAAAGTAAAAAAATATACAAGAAAAAATTATATTATATATTAAATTTTCACTTTCAGTAACCAAATATATGCATATATATTTATTTCAATTTCTTAGTTTATATTTTTTTAACTTTATAATTTTATTTATTTATTAGTTGATATATATGTAAATTATATATAGATATTTATACAAATTTATAAGTAACTACAAAATTTTAACATAATTATTACAAAATTTCAAATTTTTGATTTTTTTGTAAAATATATTTTTTTATTTATTTTCTAAATATTAGTAAAAAAATTTTTTTAGTCGTTATTTTGTTTTTTTGACAGTCTCTAGTCGCTGGTCGCTAGTGATTGTTTTCAGTGACTGATGGCTGAAATTTTCAGCGACTAACAAACGTGGTCGCTAGCGACTAGCGACTGGTCGCTGCGATGAGTCATTGAACTAGTGACTGCCAAAAAAATATAAATTGGTCGCTGTCACTAGCAACTGCCAAAAGAACAAGACCAATATTTTTATCTCGTCAACTTCTCATTAAATCACAAGAAAGAGAATGTAACACTGTAATTATTAATGTTATTCCTGTTATACACTAGTAAAATAATATGAATAAACAACATTTTTGGTGAACAAATTTAACAAAAAGATATAATTTTAATGAATAGTTATTGCGAAAAAATATTTATTTTTTAATTGAGTGGTTAAATGTTTGTTTATGTAATTTTTTCATCAAAACTAAATTGCAAGACAAGGAATTTGTAGTCAAGTGCTAGAGAATATACATAAGATTTTGAAAAATTTGTAGGTTCAATTCCTTGCTATTCAAAATTAAAACATACTTTCATACTCACTCTTACACGAGTATGAGTTTATGACCTTATTTATGATAATATTCCAAACCCCTCCTATAAAATCTAGAAACTCATAAGTTATACAATTAGCCACATAATCTTAATC
This sequence comes from Lepidium sativum, assembly GCA_023374145.1. Taxonomy (NCBI): domain Eukaryota; kingdom Viridiplantae; phylum Streptophyta; class Magnoliopsida; order Brassicales; family Brassicaceae; genus Lepidium; species Lepidium sativum. The sequence goes on from JAKUCM010007800.1 coordinate 24,094, forward strand.
TAGTATAATAGTCTTTTAACTTTGACTATAAATACATTTTGTCAATCAAATTATAGACAAAAAATATAATTATTACTGTTTTGGTTAATACTATGAGTATTTGGAAGGAGGAAACCCTAGGCGAAGAAACCTAGCAGCCGCAAAAGAAATTGGAGATCAACTTTGACCGCCGCTAGCCACCGGAGAGAGCCATCGCCACAGAGACCAAGACCTCTGATCACCAAATCGTCACTGACTTCATCCAAGTTAGAACCAAAACCACGAGGCACCGTCGAGAGCTACTAAAACACAACGCTTGGACACCGGAGCTAAAAGATTTAGATTTTTACCACATCGGAGTTCAAACGCCGGGAAAGAGAAAAGGATGAGGCGATCCTCGTAGAGCCTTTTTCATAACTTACAATGTCTCCAAAGTGAGGCGTACTCAATGTCTCCAAACCCACCACCATCAGAGATCCATTTCTTACCCATCGCAGCCCTCAAAACGACGGTTTTACTTGCCAATCTACCGACATAAGCCAATCCCAACTTAACTCTTTACCAGATCTGACAATTCCACCTGAACGAAGACAAAAACCCCTAGTAAACACGCCGGAAGGTGAACAAAGTAATTATCCTTACTGGCTTCGTCCTCGCTAGAACCGATTCGGACAAGCACCACCACAGTGACACCGACTTCATCCACCCTAGAACTGGATCCACGAGCTCCGTCTAGAAGCTTTGCCGTGTATATGCATCTTGACAAGCTATATCTGGAGATATGCCAAGGAAGACCATAGACTCACACCCTAGCCACTGAAGATGGGCTAGGCGAGAGAGAGAAGAGAAAAGAAAATTTGAGTTTCTCCGATCACCGACAAGCTACACCGGGCGACCGAAAAAATTGGCGGAGAGAAAGTTTGCGGGTGTTGGTGTTTAAGTTGAGAGAGAAAAATATGCCTCTCAAAGGCTTGGTAGAGTTTTATCCTTCACATTGAACATAAAATAAGAATTTTCGTAACCGAAAATTCACGAAAGACTAATTTTACTAATATATATAAGAATTTAATCTATATATTATTTAAAATATCATATATACATTACTTACCTCAAGAACATCAAATGGTGACATAAGAGACTTGATGTACGCAGAAGCCAAACGTCCATTGTTTGTTGTGTTGTGGGCTTGAAAAGTTGTTCTCAATAATAAAATTGTGAATTTATGTTTCATGAGGAATAACTGACATGTCAAGTGTCAAAACGGCTAATAATAGACACGTAATCATTTCTCTCTAAATCAAGGCGATCAAAAGAGCGATTCTAGTGTTGATCATAATTTATCTCCTATGGTGGTTGTTTTTCCATCTGAAGGTTGTAAATAGAGTTATTTGCTGAAAAGACTACTCTCGCAAAACACAGTGGGTAAAAGCCATTCTACTTAATTTATTTGATTTAGAATTTAAAATTAAAGAAAATTAAAGTAAAAGAGATAAAATGATATTTATATCCTTAATGAAATTTGAGCTAATTTAGGTTGGATTGACCCGTTTAAGATCCACCCGTTGCACCCTTCTTATCCTTCTCTTCCTTCTTCTTCTTTCTGCTTTCGCGATACTCTTATTTTTTCTTCAAATTTCTCTCAATTTCAAACAATTATTCACTCAAATTTCTACTAAATTTCATCTCTTCTTTTAATTTCAACTAAGCCAATGGTGAAAACGAAGATGTTAGCCCATAAGAGAACCCCTAATCCTAATGATATTCAAATTCGAGGGAGGAAAAAACCACCTATCAATCTGCCACCGGTTGAGCCATCACCGGCTCCGCCACCACCGATTGAGGCAGATGGAGATGAGCAAATACTCGATGGAAAAGGAGAAAGAGAGAGAGTAGAAGATGTAGAGGCGAGTGAAAGTGGAAAAAAAGAGAGAGAAGAAGATCTTGTGGAAGAAGAATTGTCAAAGGAAAGTGTAGAGGGTGAAAGTAGATGAGAAGAAGAGAGACATTTTGGAGAGGAGGAAGACAAAGAAGGAGAGGAAGAAGACGTTGAAGAGGATAAATATAACCCTAGTATAACTAGGTAGTTGTACTGTGTTTATAATTGATTTGGTTATGTCTAAGGATGAATATAGTTTGATTGAAATTGGAATCGTAAAAGCTTGGTTTTCAAAGAATTTTAGGCTCGTATAACCGAAGTATAACCAGATAGTTCTACAGTGTCTGTAATTGATTTGGTTATCTGTTTAAGAATGTATGTAGTTGGATTGAAAGTAGAATCAGAAAAGTTTGGTTTTTGGAGAATTTTCGGCTAGTATAATCGTAGTATAACTAGGTAGTTATACTGTGTTCATAATTAATTTGGTTATGTTTAAGGATGTATGTAGTTGGATTGAAATTGGAATTATACTTAATTCAATTGGAATTGGTATTAGGCTTGGTTTTTTGTTGAATTTTATGGTTGTATATCTGTAGTATAACTAGTTGTTTTACTGGGTTTGTGATTATTTTGTTTTCTTTGTTGAAGGATGATGAGGTACCAGTTGCCGTACTTCCCGATGGTTTATACTTTCCGACGATAGAATACACCAAAAAGATAAAGATATTCACTCGGTGCTACATCCACGAGGTTCTTATCTTATTGATAGTTTGAGTCCATCGCTCACAAGGGGGAAAGAGGCTGGTTTGAGCAACATCCGCAATTGAGACACATATTTCATATGCCCAGTGAAAAAATCACATGGTAATGGGAATGTGGATGTTCCTTTTACGAACTGCACCCATTGAGAAAAAAAAGAAGCTTGGTTTATAGTTAATGGAGTGGCGGTTCGGTACAATATGAAGGAGCATGCCTTGATTTCAGGTCTCAATTGTCATAACTAAGAGCCCCTTGACTACGAAGAAAAGGCGGGCAGTGACAGGTTTTGGAAGAAAAATTTCCCGGGATTGAAGTTTATTAGGCGAGATGACGTGAAAAATGCATTGGAGGAGATGGTTCTAGATCGTACCAATAGAAGACTGAAGATGTTGGTGTTGTACTTCCCTCTGTAGCATTATTAGAGCACCGACAAAGACCAGACAAGATGCTACGCCTGTGGATCAGTTCTTGTTGCGAGTTGTGGATGACCTTAACTTCTGTACCGAGTTTGCTTGGGGTAGATGGACGTTTGAACGTATGCTAGGACAGAATTCAACATATGATGGATGATTTTGAGGTTAAAAGTTGGAGGCAATGTATTCACGTTGGGAAGAGAATTGTTTGAAGAGATGTATAACCAAGATGTGGAAGCACGATTATCTACTCCGCCTTGTTCTCCGAACCAAGGCACCATTTGAAGAAAAGAGGTGGATCGTTTGAAGAAAAGAGGTGGATCGTTTGAAGAAAATAGTGACATTTCTGGAAAAGGTAAAACATGTATAACTTGTATAACTAGAATAACTTGTATAACTCGAATAACTTGTATAACTTGTATTACACATCAAATACAAGGTGCTGGGGTTTGTGCTAGTGAAGGTGGTGTTGCTGCCTGTGATGCTGCTGGTGGTGCTGCTGCCTGTGATGCTGCTGGTGGTGATAATGAACCTGTTGATGGTGATGTACCCGTTGAATATGCACCCGTTGATGATGTACCCGTTGATGATGCATCCGTTGATGCTCATGGAACTCGTGCTAGTATTAAAATAGTATAAACTTTTATAACTGTTCAACTGTAGGCTCATGGAACTCGTGCTAGTATTAGCAAGGTATACGAAGTGCGGACAAGTAAGCGCACAACGGATTTTGACCCAAGTCCGGTAGTGACTAGGGCAAAGGCGAAAAAGGTGTGAAAAATGTCTAAGTTAAAAACTCATTTATTAATTTGTGTTTAAGTAATTTAAGATTATGTTTATATGTTTCAAACATCTTTAAGTGTTAAATGTTATATTTATATGTTTCAAACATCTTTAAGTGTCTAACATCACTCGAATATTATTACGCTTAAATAGTCAGACTAAAATCACTTGAATTTTGACAATCCTACAAAGGACCGAAATATTTTTCAACCCTCTCCACCAGCTTAACAACCACTGTGTTTTGCTCCCCCATCTCCTTCTTCAACATCGCCACCTCTGCCTTGTACATCTTTATCTTCTTCTCCATCTCCTCGATACTATATTTCAGGTTCTCACACTCTCCTTGTATAGCTTGATCCCAACTTGTTTTTCCTCTAGAGGTCATCGTTATGTGGGTGGAAACAACATCAATTAGAGTAAAGAAGTAATACTAGTTGTACTAGATATACTAGTTCCACTACATATACTAGCTACAACAGATATACTAGATATACTAGTTGGACAACATCAATTAGAGTAAAGAAGTAATACTAGTTCCACTAGATATACTAGTTAAACAACATCAGTAAGAGTAAAAGAGTAATACTAGTTCCACTAGATATACTAGTTAGACTAAACAACATCAGTAAGAGTAAAAAAGTAATACTAGTTCCACTAGATATACTAGTTAGACTAAACAACATCAGTAAGAGTAAAGAAGTAATACTAGTTTCACTAGATTATACTAGTTAGACTAAACAACTTCACTAGTAAGAGTAAAGAAGTAATAATAGTTCCACTAGATATACTAGTTAGACTAAACAACATCGTTTGTACCTTATACACTCGACATTTGAAATAGATCTTATTTCGGGCATGTTCATTTGTTTTTTTCCACGATGATAGCTTTACCACATGGACAATTATGAGGAATTCCCCCATCATTATCTTGGATGTATTCAATTCGCCTAAACATTTCACAGGGTTCTTTCTCGGAGTGGTCGGTGCCGTCCTCCTTGGTCCAAGACACAATGTAAGACCTAAAAGAAAAGAAAAACATAAACAAAATTGAAGAATTCAAAAATCAAAGCGCAAAATTTTTTACAAACCCTAACTAAAGAGGAGAAATCGAGAGATGAGATGATAGACAAGATATGAGAAAAGATTTGGAGAGAGGAGAGGATAGATAATAGACAAGAGATGAGAGAAGATTTCAAGAGATGAGAAGAGAAATCGTTGAAATAAGAGAGAAAAGAAGAGAAGATGTCGCAAGGGAGAGAGGCAAGCGTGAGAAGGAGAGAGAAAAATCTTTTTTTTTATGTTTATATACCCACGAAATTAAGTCTGCACGTCTCTCAACAAAAATTTCAGTTTTGAGTGCCTAACAAAAATTATCACGCTTTTTGACCTAGTTGTACTACTTGTTAGCAGTTTGACTAAATTACAATAAGTTATACTTTTGATGATTTTCTATTAAATTTAATATTACATATCCTTATTAATTTATTTTTTAGTTTTACAGTGAATTATAATAAATTACTTGATGATTCTAAGTGTTTTATGTATTTGAATTCTAGAATCAATATATATTTGTAACTTTAAATTATAACATGATTATAAACTTAGAAAGTCACACTAAAACTATAAGGAATATGGTAGACTAATGTAATTAAGTCTAAAAATCTTATTTTAATTTTATTTTAAGTAATGTATAGAGTCATTCATCACTATATACACAAAATATAATCATCTTAATATTAACTTATAAGAATTGAGTTTTATTGTAGATTTTCTTACTTATAAATACTTCATTCTTGTATTCTTTTCTAAGAAACAATATTACAAAAACAAATATTATCATAAACTCATGATTAAAATAAAAAAATATCCATATGATTTAAAAAGCCACAAGACCCAAGTAGGCAACAAAATGTAAAAACCCAATTTGTTTATTTAATTTTAAATATAAAAAAATACCGAGACATGTTTTAGTTTTACGAGTTTCACAAGTTTTACACATACACATTTTCGAGAGAGAGCCAAAAATTTGGTCAAAATGCACCTAGATTTGGTCAAAGCACGCCTAGATTTAGTCATAACGCGCCTTGTTATACACCAAGGAAGTAGTTATACAATATTTCCAATAGTTATAACTTTTGATATTTTACACCTAAATTAGTATAACATATTTAAAAAATTATTTTCATAGTTTTACAATTAACAAAACAAATTCTTTATATGATCCTTAGTCTTGTATGCATTCTTTTGGTGTTATACAATTACAAGTTTTCCTCATTACAGAGAAAACCAACTTATAGATAAAGCTATTTATATGGAGTTTTACTAGTTATCCTCAGTACTGACATAACCAAATGAAAAATATTACACAACACAAAGTTAGTTATACATAGTTTTACTAGTTAACCTCAATACCGACATAACCAAATGGAAAATATTATACAACATAAAGCTAATTATACATAATTTTACTAGTTATCCTCAGTACTCACATAACCAAATGAGAAATATTACACAACACAAAGCTAGTTCTACAGAGTTTTACTAGTTGGGCACAAAACTGTCTTTGTCCTTATCTTTTGACCAGGAACAGGACCTATCACAAGAATATTTTTTTTATTGGGGCGATAATTCTGAAAAGATAGATTTCCTATCTTTTCTTTCATCTCGGGTGAAATACGATCGGGGGGGGCTAATTCAAACCCCTCCGGTAAAATAAGAACTGCTCCCACATTCAAAGCTCCTTTTTTACCATTAGCTAGAACTTGTTTTAGTTGCATATCATAAGGAATTTTAACAACTGCTTCAAATACAGTATCAGGAAGTACCGTTTGTGGAACCTCAATATCCACGGGCTTATTAGCTAAATGGCAATTGGCACATACAATACGCCCAGTTGCCTCTCGTGGATTTTCATAATTCTGCTGGGCAAAAATCGGATATGCACTTGAAATCGATGCCCAAGTTATTATATATATCATAAGTGAGACAGATATGGAGCGAGTAATCTCTTCCCTTATCCAAGAAAAGGTATTTCTAGTTTGCATGGTCCAATCATTTATCCCGAAAATTTCTACAATAAAGTTAGGTAGGTCGAGAATATACTTCCCTAGCCACAATTCTGCTATTTACATTTACTGAAAAAAAAATACAATTTTTTTGTTGAAAATATACAAGGAATCCCTCATGGGTAAAAGAGTAAAGTAAATACGACTTGATTTGGTTATGATGTATAAGGTACGAAAGATTAGAATTGAATCAGTGAATCATTTTTTAGTCATTTATTGCATGATAAATCACTACAAGTGACGGAGATACACGATTTAAATAACGAAAGATCCAATATTTAAAAATTGTATCAAGAATGACTGGAAAGGTAGAAACTAGACCAGATAAAATTTGCTCATAATGAGCAAACCCAAAATCTTTGTAAATATAACCAATCATTAGTTCCCAACCGTGAGGCGAATGGAATCCGATACATAAATCAGTTAATAAAAGAATCGAAAAAGCTTTAATTGTATCACTTAAATTATATAGGAATTCTTGAACCCAAGAATTCAGAATAAAAAGCTTTTCCTTACCCCAAAAGAATAACCACTTAGAATAACGAAAGATATTAGATTTGTCGAGAAGTGCAAGATTGTATGGATACGATACTCATTGTGTATCTTGATGAATTGGATCGTTTCTTTGTGGATTCCTAGACGAAATTGTTGTAAATCGGTTTCTGGGTATTCCTTTATCATTTCATCGAGCTGGAATAGTTCCTCTAATTGTATGAATTTTTCTAGAATACTTTTTTCTTGAATATCATTCAAAAAAGTTTCGCATTGTCTAGTATTCCACCAATTAGTAATCCAAGTTTTTAAACTTTTATTACAGCAGAGAGAGATCAACCAGGGCAAAAAGACTATAGATGTAAAATCAAAAAAAGGAATGAATGCTTTCTTTTTTGCCATTTTGAATCTGTGAATTGTTAATGAACCTACCTCATTTGTTGATTCTATTAGATCTAATATTTCTATCGAGCAGGAGTTTCTATTCTAATTCGAATAGAATGTATTGAACCTATGAATCCATTTTCTCTTTTTCTTTTGATTCAATACTTAGTCTTTGCTTTGAATCAAGAAAAAAATAGGGTTTCCAGGATGTTATTCCCCCTTTTTTCGATCAATACTAATTTCGAGACGAAGAAACTCCTTTTCTTCTCTATACAAATATATCAAAAAAAAAACGAGCATAAAAGAATAGATGAATGTTCAATTCGACAAAAAAAAATAAAGAAATTCTGTCATTTTTTCTTCCTACTGCCAAAGCATTTAGTCTTTTAAAATTAATTCATTTCAAAATACTTCAATTGGTACACGCAAGAAGTAAGCCAATTCAGCAGCTTTTGCTCAATTTCTCGTGTAGTAAAATTCTCATCAGTACGAATTAAAGGAATAGCCCCTTGACCTCGAATTCTCTCTCTC
>JAKUCM010007801.1:0-18848 GCA_023374145.1 Lepidium sativum
GGAAGGAGCAGGAATCCGAGATTACTCTTCTCATGTGAATCCTTACGCTTGAATGATTTCACTAATTTCGAAATCATCAAAATGTAAATAAATAACAGAGACCGAAGATCAATGTAAATCTGTGAAAATTGTCTCATTAGTGATGCTTAATTGTTAATAATGTAATTTCTCTTTCTGTATACATCTCAAGCTTTTGGAAGTAATCTATTAGACTTTACTTTGGATGAAGACTACGATCACGAAATTATCATTCTTTGTGATGGTTTCTTTGTACTTCACGATAAAAAAGCTAAAACATCTCAAAATTCTAAAAACTTTTCCTTTGCAGTATGATTGAAGTTACATATATAAAACAAAACCACTTTCTTTGTAGAGTTTAATCCATGGAGAATGCTCCGTTGCAGTACCTGAAGAGATTCACAACTATAAACATCATTTTGTTTTCTTTTATTTTTGTTGGAAACTCAATTAGTAGTAACTAAAAGTTTTACCTGTTGCTGAATTTTTGGACTGCGTCTGTAGCATCAAGAAGCGTCTCACTTGCTTTTTCTAAAGCCATGTAAAGCTCTTTACCTCTGGTTATACGAGCGATGACCCATGCGCTATTCTTTGCTCGAATGCATATTTCCAAGTCTTTCTCTTGCTTTGAGCGACTCTTTTCTCTATCTACTTCTTCTCTTAACTTGTTTAGTGCAAGCAAAGAGTCCTACGATATTAGATGAAAAGTTTGTAAGTTTGATGCACTTTAAGTTATGGAACTAGTGAGATCGCATCACAGTTTATGATTGATGGAAGTTCACTCACCTTTGCTAAAGTTGCTACCTTTCCTGGTGGAGAAGCTCTAGAAACTTCCATGTCATTATCAACTAACAAGTAACGGTAACCACTCACATGGTAAGCATTCTCACCTCCCCATCCTTTCGATAGCTTCTCTTCAACTTTCACGATTTTCGCTGATGCCTGCAAAAATAGATACAGATGATAAGTAAAGGAGTCTAAACTGATTCATAACAAATGCAAAGAGAGGTGTACAGAGATGAGCTAACGTTTTTGATAACTTGTTGCTTCACAAATGAGATGTCTAGCTCCCCATTAACAATGGCAGTGATAGGCACGAGAATAACCAAAATAAGACTCTTGTGTTGATATGTCAGAAAGTAAAATCGTTCATCTGTCTTCTGTAGCAAAATTGTTGGAGTGGCATCTATACCCCAAATATCAGTTACGAAAAACCCATCTTTCCCTTTTGACCATTTCTCTTGCTGTAAGGGTCTAATAACACGACCTGTGCTATTACCATTTCCTGAGGGCAATGCATTAGGTGAGCCAAGAAGCTGTGTCGAGGTAGATCTAGAAGGAATTTGAGATGAAGCAGATCCCTTTCGTAGATATGACCAGGAAGTCATGCCAGAAGATAGTGCGTTCGTGGTCAACCGCATGACAGCATATGTAAAGATATCGACAGTATCATCCTGAGAAACAAAAAGAGAGTGATGCTATAAATACAATCTTGGGACTATATAGTCTACAGTCTACACATACCAAAGCAAATGAAGAATCATATTGACACAACATTGTTGGCTAAGAAGAAAAATGAGCGAGGGATCTAAAACCATACAGGTGAGAGAGTTGTTGACACCAGTAAATCACAAAATAAAATCACAGAGTGGCATCGAGAGGTCCCAGCACATGAATTTAGCACTCCAACGAGAGACTGTACATCTAAAAAAATACTAGTTAATAGTGAACTAAGTATTGCGAAACAGATCTTCCGATGGAGAAACAAACCTGAACTTCAAGTGCGGCGTCTCTTGCTAAAGTTAGCATCTGAATTGTTGCACGCTCTTTCAATGTTTCACGAAAGGAAGGTAACTGATGTTTTTTACCAACAAAAAGATCTGCCCCAACATATAAAACCTTTGGATAAGTGCTATTACATAGGGATTTGATGTTCTAGATTTGGTGGGTATTGCTTACCATTTAAATAGTCTGTGATGAATGGATATAAGTGTGCTCTTATAAGCCCTCCAGTTGGTTCTCTTAGAAGCAATGCTCTAATTGACCCGTGAAACATAACAAAGAGGGAATGCACTTCCTTAAGCACTCTCCGCAATGCATCAACCCTCCATACAGCTTCAATCTCCTTATTCTTTTCTACAACCTGCCCAAGTCTAGATTAAAATTTTTGTTTTCTTTATGTATGCGAATGATGGAGATTCAAGTGTTAAAACAAGTAAACGAGTTAATAGTATTGTACCATGACCATCCATATGTCGGGCTCTGCCTCATAGAAAACATGAGAATGTCTCTCTGCTTCTATTACCTCACAAGCTGCCTCTGGGGAGAAAAGTCTGCATTTAAATTCCATAAACCAAATCTCAGAAACACATAAAATACAGACAAAGCTAAAAACGTGACTTCTGGAACAGAATGTATTCATGTGAACATGAGACAAAACCAATGAACCCCAAGCCAGAATATTTGTAAAGAAGTAAATTCTATAGTAGCTGACCTCGTGAATGTGATAAGCCCCTCGCTGAGCCCGATGATCGATAGCTGAGTCGAGAAAGTGAGATCAGGAGGATAGAAGAATAAGATCTTATCAAGTTCCTGTCCTTCGTGTTGGCCTCTCCTCAAGTCAAACACACAAAGCCGAAGGCTTTCACCACCAGAGCTCATAGACGTCATTCCCATAGCTTCTAAGAGCTCATTAACACCCTTTAAGCACACACGAATATGTATCGGAATTGAAGCAATACTCTTCTGTATCTAAAGTTCGTAAATTCAAAGCACATAAATGAAAAATAAAATTCAACTAAGAACCCTATAACCCTTGAAGAAAATTTACGATTTTGGGGATTCAGATAATCGCAAGTCTATCAATTTAGTCCAGAAATTGTGCAACCCATGAAAATTTATACCAAAAAACCAACAAAATTAGGGTAATATGTTACCTTTTGAGTATGATATCTTAAGAACAAAGTCGAAGGAATGATCGACCTTCAATGGTTGCTATGATTCAAATGTCCAGAACGAGAATCACAAGTTTGATTTCTGATAATTTAGGACTCAGATCTGCTAATCGAAACTCGACTTTAACCGATCAAAATTTTTAGCAGAAAATAAAAATCTCCACGAATCGTCAGAGGGTAGGTGGTGAGTAGAAATCAGGTAAACGGGTCGATAAAGTTACCGGGTCAGGATCTTAATGGTCTCGGGTCGGGTCATAGAGAATCTCTAGATTCTAATCGACTTTACAATGATTCTCATCTTAAATCGTCACGCTTGGATCAATAATAATTAATGCATTAAAATAATTAAGTACAATAAAGGGTTAAAAATCGGTTTGCAGAGCAGTTTGTGTTAAACTCGTTCTCTCTCTAGTTCCCGTCCACATAAGGCCAAACGCAAAGGTTCTAGCTTTGGCTTTTTCGTATTCACTCAAAACCAAATAGGATACGGAATCCGAAGAAGTCATTACCGAAAACCCTTTTAGTGATTTTTCTCTGTCAATATTGTTTCGGGACGATCCATCTGATTCAGTTGTCCAATCCGCAACGATGACTCGGGAGATATGAGCGAGGATATTCCAACTCTGAATCGCCTTCTGATCATTGCTTTGTGGTGTGCGACTTGCTTTTTCCTCTGAAATTTTGGATTTTGTGATCAATTTCTGAGGCCCTCTTCTTCTGTTTCTGATTACAGGTAACTGGGATAGGTAAGAACACCGAAATCGACCTTGATTTCTTCCACTTGAGGTTTGAAACTTCTTCTTTTAGTTCTTCTGATCCGTTGTATTCTTTGCTTCTGGTATTTGGAAGACGATCATTAATGGAGAAATATCCACTTTTGATTTAGTATCAGATAGACCTTGAAGCGATTATTGTTACATATAAACCTTGTAGTGATTCTGAAAACCTTTCTTCCTTGTACTTCTCTGGTTTTGAAGTATCTGGAGATTGGCAACAATGTCTGATCTAAAAGAGCGTTTGCTTCCTCCCAGACCTGCTTCAGCTATAAACCTCAGAGGAGATGCAGTGTCTCGGCCTTCTCCATTAGGCAGACAACCTCTCCTTGGAGTTGATGTTTTGGGTCTAAAGAAGCGTGGACAAGGTCTTAAGTCGTGGATTCGTGTTGATACCTTTTCCAATACTCAGGTCATTGAGGTCGATAAGTTCACAATGATGCGTAGATGTGATTTACCAGCTCGTGATTTGCGTCTGCTTGATCCTTTGTTTGTGTATCCGTCAACTATTCTGGGAAGAGAGAATGCTATTGTTGTTAACTTAGAGCAGATCCGTTGTATTATTACTGCAGATGAGGTTTTGCTCTTGAATTCCCTTGACAACTATGTGCTTCGGTATGTGGTTGAGCTGCAGCAGAGACTAAAGGCAAGTTCTGTTAGTGAGGTTTGGAGTCAAGAAAGTGTCGAATTGAGCAGAAGGAGGAGTAGGAGTTTAGACAATGTGTTTCAGAACTCATCCCCGGATTATTTACCTTTCGAGTTTAGGGCTCTTGAAGTTGCCCTCGAAGCTGCTTGTACGTTCCTTGATTCCCAGGTCAGTGATAACTTCAGAGCTTATTGAATTTAGTACGATAGCATTGAAAAAAGATTTAACTTTAACCCTTTGTAGGCTTCAGAACTAGAGATTGAGGCATACCCATTGTTGGATGAACTTACCTCAAAAATCAGTACTTTAAATTTGGAGCGTGTGCGTAGACTAAAGAGCAGACTTGTAGCATTGACGAGAAGAGTTCAGAAGGTTCGGGATGAGATTGAACAGCTAATGGACGATGATGGGGATATGGCGGAAATGTATCTGACAGAGAAGAAGAAGAGAATGGAAGGATCTGTGAATGGTGATCAGTCTTTATTTGGTTACCGATCCAATGATTGTTTTTCTGTTTCTGCGCCAGTTTCCCCTGTTTCATCTCCCCCCGAGTCCCGAAGACTTGAGAAAAGTTTGAGCACTGTAAGGAGCCGGCATGACAGTGCAAGGAGTTCAGAAAGCGCAACCGAGAATATAGAGGAGCTGGAGATGTTGCTGGAAGCATACTTTGTTGTCATCGATAGTACTCTCAGCAAACTAACCTCGGTAACGTAAAAACTGCTCCTTTATGTTCATTCATTATCTCATTTCAACAGCAGTTTAATTATCTGCAACTCTCTTTACTCTGCAGTTAAAGGAGTACATTGATGATACTGAGGATTTTATCAACATTCAATTGGTATACCTTAAAAACTTAATTTTAATGTACCTTATTTGCTTAAAAAACCATAAGAATCTGACGAAAAATTCTGGAATTTGCAGGATAATGTGCGAAATCAGCTGATCCAATTCGAGCTGCTGTTAACTACCGCGACATTCGTTGTAGCCATCTTTGGGGTCGTAGCCGGGATCTTTGGGATGAATTTTGAAATAGATTTCTTTCAACAGCCTGGTGCTTTCAAATGGGTTTTAAGCACTACGGGAATCTGTGGCCTTCTCGTATTTTTGGCGTTCGTCTGGTTCTACAAACGTAGAAGACTCATGCCTCTTTGAAGACATAACTAGCCAGACAAGTAGAGTAGTAAAAGATTTGCTATTTCTGTTTATGTTGCCTCAAAGTAAGATATTGACCATCTGTGACATTGACAAAATGAAACAATTCTATAGAGGAAATAATTATGAGAATGGAACTTTAACTTGAGCAATACTTTTAAACTTTCTCTTTATCTGTGTTTGAGAAAAAACTTCATTTATTCGACAGAGAAACCTCAGTACAATGAAATGATACATATCTAAATGTAGTCTATAGGCATGGAAAACGTTGTCTGAATCATCCACAGCATCTTGATGGCTAGAGTCTGCAAAAAGATTTCAGGTGGGGAAGATGAGAAAAAGATTGGACGTAACTACTTGTCCGAGGAAGATGATGAAAGACGTGCTTTTCGAGCTTTATCGGCTTTCTCCAAATAATCTTGGTGAGACCGATGCTTTGATCCTGAAAGAAAACCAATTTACCAAATTAGCCTAAACATTGTCATGTAACCATGCTTAGACGAGTTGCGGATTTGTGATCATAAGAGGAAACGAAAACAAACACAGCAAAACTGTGATCATTGAAGTCTATGATTCAAACAAGATAAACATTATGACTCATTCTCATAATTTGCTTCTATCAATTCATCACTTGATTCCATTTGCCAACAAAATTGGAACTCCGAAGCTTAAGCATTTACCACTAGATATTAAATCTAGCAGCTTATGAGATAACTTCTAACAATTTCAAAATTGATATCAAAGTGAACTTAAACAGAAAGAAGTTAAATTCAATCTAAAATTCTCCCAGAAATCACAAAAAACGAACCTTGAATCATTAAGTACCAAGGGATTCCGAAGATGATGCTAATTATCCCGATCCCAGCCAATACGTGCTTCTTTTCCCCACTGTAGACATAGTGCTCCATCTTAGCCCTAAATCCTCCTCCTCCTCCTCCTCCTAAATTTGAAGCTCCATTGCTTTTCGTCTCATTTCCCATCTTGTTCTCGCTTAATTTCCTTCTTGCTTCTTCAAAATCAAATTTTTCTTCTAGGGTTTATCAGAGGATTTAGATCTCTCTGTGAGAGTCTGATAGACAAATCATTTCGGAGATTTTCCAAACATCTAAAATGAGCCCAACAAAAGCCCATTTTAGCCCAGTAAGTTGATCACTCCTTTCATTCCTAACATATATTAACCAGGTTTGAAAACCGAGTCTATCAAACCTTCTCACTCCTTCACTTCCAGTGAGCTATGGCTACGATTGCTACGAAACTAACGCGAAAGCCACAAAGGTGGATTCTTCAATATTAATATCTTATGCGTGCAGTGTCGGCATCGTTTTCAAGCTCATCTTTTTATAGTCCTTCCTTCTCTCCAGCATTTCATCGAGCAGGTCTTGTGCATTCTCAAATCTTAAGTTATGTCCCTCATTTTGTCTCTTCCAATCGGTTCTTCACTCAAATCATCTCGGAAACATCTGATATCAACCAAGCCTTGTCTCTGTTGGGGTCTAATTGATTTTATGAGACAGGTTGCTCAGCTAGAGTCAGAGACGGATGCAATGGCTTCTCTAGAGGAGTCATTTTTTTTAATCTAAATCATAATTCCTTGTACTCTTTAATCTGGGAATTAAGAGATGAGTGGAGGCTTGCATTTCTGGCATTCAAATGGGGCGAGAAACGTGGCTGTGATGATCAGAAAGCTTGTGACTTGATGGTCTCGGTGTTGGGTAGTCATCAAAAGTTCAACATAGCTTGGTGTTTGATTCGTGATATGTTTAATGCCTCAAGAGATACTAGAAAGGCCATGTTTCTTATGATGGACAGGTTAGGTTTCGTCTACTTTTCAGATTTTTCTGTTCACCTCGACATAATAAAAGTTCTTTCTTTTGTTGAACTTGTTATAAAAACATGTTACTAGGTATTAAGTTGGTGGTCTTGGTATTGATGTAGGTATGCTGCTGCTAATGATACTAGCCAAGCTATTTGGACATTTGATGATATTATGGATAAGTTTAAATACACTCCTAAGGATGAAGCATTTCAAGGATTACTATATGCCTTGTGTAGACATGGGCACATAGAAAAAGCTGAAGAATTCATGCTTGCAAGCAAAAAGCTCTTTCCTGTTGACGTTAAGAGATTCAACATAATTCTTAACGGTTGGTGTAACATTTGGACTGATGTGACTGAAGCAAAGAGGATTTGGCGAGAGATGCGAAATTACTGTATTACGCCTAACAAGGACTCGTACCGTTTCATGATCTCTTGCTTCTCTAAAGTTGGGAAACCTTTTTGATTCTCTCAGGCTCTTTGATGAAATGAAGAAACGAGGATTCGCTCCAAGCATTGAAGTTTACAATTCTTTAGTTTATGTGTTGACACGTGAGAATTGCTTTGATGAAGCTATGAAGCTTATGAAAATTTTGAATGAGGAAGGATTAAAGCCAGATTCAGTCACCTACAACTCGATGATACGCCCACTTTGTGAGGCTGGAAATATAGACGTGGCCAGGAATTTATTAGCAAACATGATAAGTGAGAACCTAAGTCCAACAGTTGATACATTCTATGCATTCCTTGAGGCTCTAAATTTCGATAATATTTTAGAGGTTTTAGGCCAAATGAAGATCTCTGGTTTAGGTCCTACAGAAAAGGCCTTTCTTCACGTTCTTGGAAAAATTTTCAAGGAAAAGCAACCGGGAAATGCTTTGAAGATCTGGACAGAAATGGATCGTTTTGAAATAGTTGCTAATTCTGCTCTTTACTTGGCTGCAGTACAGGGCCTTTTGACATGTGGGTGGGTTGCAAAGGCCAGTGAGATTTATTCAGAGATGAAATCAAAGGGATTCCCAGAAAATCCTAAGCTCCAGAAACTTCTTGAGGAGGAGAAGGTGAAGGGGTTCAGAAAAAGCAAGCGCAACTATCTTCAAAAAGTTGGTTCTCGGGGAGGCTTTAAGGGTCAACGATTGATGTGCCATAAAGAATCAGATACGGGTAAGACTTGATGGTTGTTATCAAACAGTCATTCAAGTAATGACTCAATTCTCAGACCTCATGGTCTCCACACTTCTGAACTGTGATAAGTGCAATCTGTACGAGACCAGAAGCTTTGTTCCTAGTTAGAGGAGAGTATCCATAAATCTGCAAATGTAACTATCTGCAACCATGCAAATTCAGAAGTCTCTCTCCGGATTACATGAAAGAAATCAGTCTGATTCTTGACTGTCATATGCACACGCGGTCCCCACGTTGCTGCACGTCCAAGTTACAAGAAATCTGACTCCTATGTGTCATGATATGAAACAGGCCGCACAACAGGCAAAGGCTGAATTCATTATGTTTCAAAGCCATGATCTTTAGAGTTCTCATTTTTCATTATGTTTCAAAGCCATGATCTTTAGAGTTCTCATTTTTCATATTGTCGTTTTGTGCTCTATTGTCCTTCGATTTGTAATTCTTCTGTATCATGCCTCATGAACCAATGAAATGATGATTGATATGGCCTTAGATTCTTTTGAGTATTGCAGTTTTTATCCCACGTTTCAGTGAACCATCATTTTCCTCCATCAAAAGAAGTTTACGGGTCCCTTGATTATGACTTGCTTAGTTTAGTTACAGCTTGCAAGCATCTGAAAGTTGATTGCTTTGTTGCATCATTAAACCAAACTTCGTTATCATTGTGAGCATGACCGTTAAACCCAAGGAATATTTTTCGACACTTAACTAGCACAAGAACATTGCCTCAAAGATCAAATGAAAAAATGTCTCCAGATGGAATTGCAGGTGAACTGTAATTGATATCTAATCATTCGAATGTTGTTAGAATATCCGTCTCGTTCATATATATAACAAACATTACAACATGATACAGTTATCAAAAGCTAAAACTCTCTTAAGTTACATCCCACACATTCGAAAATGACAAGAAAAGAAGAACATGAGATCAGTCCTCGAACTACTCTGCATTGCACTGTTTTAACTTTTCCTCTTCGATCTATTGCCATAAAATTTAGCTGGAGGCGATGGAGAAAACTCGAAAGCAGTTGACGAAATGTCCATTTCCCCTCTCAAGATTCTCACAACTTCACTAATATCAGGCCTCAACTCAGGTGCTTTTTGCAGGCAAGCTAAAGCCAAGTTAATGCACAATCCTGCTTCTTCCTTGTTATACACATCCTTCAATTTCTCGTCGACCAGCTCAAGAACATTCCCTGACTGAGCCAATTGCCTACACCAGCTCACCAAATTTGCTTTTTCAAGCTTCATTGGTGATGTAAGGACATGTAATGGCCTCCTACCTGAGATTATCACTAGAACCAGTACTCCAAAACTGTAGATATCGCCTTTCTCCATCAAGTAACAACAACCACCTCCATATTCAGGTGCTATGTAACACAATGTGCCTCTCATACTGGTCGTGCTACTTAATTCACGGCTGAACAAATCTCCACTCCACATATCACTCCCCATTGATCTATTGTTGTTGTTCTTCTTCTTGCTAGTGCTATTGCTTTTCATTCTCCATCCTCTTCTGAAGCTAAACTCTCCTGCTGCTTTTCCTTCTCCATCCTGCACACTGTTTTCACCTTTTCGGTGAAAGCAGTATTGAAAATGAGAGACTTTTAAATGATTCTTGAACTTGATTCTCAAAATTCTAATCTTCTTCTTATTCTTCATCTCGTTTTGATGCTCTTCCTCTTTCCACCATTCCTCCATATTCCTATGTTTCTTCTTCTTTTTCTTCTTTGTCTTCTCACTGACCTCTTCTTTTGCAAACTTCTCTTGTAGAGTGTCAAATCTAGACTCATTCAAATCAGAATCATTTTGATCTCCCGCGTTATCGATTGTTCTAGTCGAAACTCCCAGCTCAGGAGTGTTGTTAATCTTCTTGTCATCATCCCAATCTGGATTAGCATTGTGAATCTGACTCCCTATCCATTCCCTCACATAATCCTTACTACACAATTCACCACTACCTTCTTGCTTCCACCACCAATCTCTCCCCCATTGTTTAGACCCTTTACCAACATCAAGAACAGAATTAGGACTCAAATTCATCTCTTTGCTCTGATCAAACTCATGATCCTCACATGACAACACAATCTGGTTCACTTTAGAATCAACTCCACCGTTAGAAACCTCTTTTCCTTTTGTCTCACCCTCCATTGCTAAGCTCAGATTCATTCCCTTAATGTTATAACCTGTTCTACTGTTCTTCGAAGACGAAGAAGCTTGTAAAGCAAAAGAAAAATCTACCTCATGATGCATTGGAGTGCTAATGCCGGTTTGAGGAGTACTCACCCCTCCAAAATTTCCAGAAAACTCTTGACTTTTCCCTAAATCCTGACTAAACATATCAACTCCATAACCTCCCTCAACTTTAACTCTAGACAAACCAAAATCTGAAATCTTTGCACGAAATTCAGAATCCAGAAGAACATTACTTGGCTTAATATCACCATGAATCACTGGAGGGTCACATCCAAAATGCATAAATTCAAGAGCTTTAGCAACATCGAGAATGATACTAAACCTCCTTTCCCAATCCAAACACGAATCTCCATCTTCATTGAACAAAAGCTCTTGAAGACTCTTGTTTGGCATATACTCATAAATCAAAAACCTGTGATTCTTCTCAACACAATATCCTAAAAGAGTAACCAAAAAAGACGATTTTAACCCACCTAGAATCTGTAACTCATTCTGAAACTCAGTCTCTGTTTGAAGAGAGAAACTATCAAGTCTCTTAACTGCAAAAAGCTTCCCATCTCTTGTAATGCCTCTGAACACAGTACCAGAACTACCTTTGCCAATCACATTTGATTCATCGAAATCGTTTGTTGCTAATTTCAGCTCCTTATAAGAGAAAAATTGTAGCTTTAATGGTGATGCAGCAACATCGAAATACGGAATGGTTTTAGAGCGGTTAAGAAGAGAAATCCAGAGATGATAAATGAAGTAGAGAATTGCAAAGAAGATTACAAGAGAAGATGAGAATGTGAGAATTAAGAACAGAGTTTTTGTTCTGTTGATTGGATTTGGTTTGATTGGATTTGGTCTTGAAGGCATGTCTCTGTTCAAAAATATAATCGTGTTTGAACATTCAGTATCTCTCTCTCTGATCGATTCAGACTTAACTCTGAATCTGCAATCTAAGTCGTTGAGAATGTCTTAAGAGGACAAAAGCTGTTCATGAGTTTACTTTGAGAACTAAAAAAGTTCATATTTCAAATACAAAAAAGCATGTTTTTTACATTTTCTTCAAACTGTGTAATAATTACAAGAGAAAAAATGGAAAAAGAAGAGTAAAAGTATAGTGGATGCAAGTGACATTTATCATAGTGGCAAGTGGTAAATCCACAAGAGACATGCGTATTTGCACATCTTTGGATGGAGTCCTCCCGTTTGCATTTGCAAGAACTTAGCTAATGGGCAGCTATTTGTGGTCCAATGTTGACAAAAAAAACTATAGTTGATAGATTTGACAAAAATATAAAAAGACGAGAAATAATTGTAATTGAAAAAAATAAAGAATGGAAATGATAATGTTATTTGCTTTTGTTAGTGGATCACATAGTGATGTTAAGATTAGACTATTTTTATATATACAGTCTCTCTTGTAATGTAAAATTGAAGATTTGGATGATTAGTTAGTTTATTAACGAGATTTAAGAAAATAAAATAGTTAACGAATTGGAAAGCGAAGTGTTCAAGATCCGCTTTGACTGCTCCGAGAGTTATGCATTAATTAATTATAGGTTTTGTACTTTTGCCCCATAGTTTTCTTATGCACACATCCCACCCAACTTTTGTAGTCTTTTTTCTTTAACTTACAATGGTAAATTTGGATGTTACTGTCATGTTCATTAACGCCAAATAAATTCGAATGAATAAGAATCTACGTTTTGGAAATCAATGACTCAAAGTCGGGAAACGAGTTGAAACTTGTTCGAATGAATTTAAACAAGTCAAAGCGATAAGGAAAGAAGTTGAATAGCAAAATCGTGAGTGAAACGTTTATAAAATAATTTTTAACCAAAATATCATAGAACCGAAATATAAAAGAAGAAGAATTCGGTAAATAGATGACACAAAATTATTAGGCAAAACAGTGTAGACTCAAACTCGTAGCTCTTGTTTATTATTGTATTCATCAATTTGATGTCAATAAAATGACTTCTTTTTTTTTCATAAAAGATTTGTTCGATTCAATCTAATTTAAAACATAAAATCAATATTAAGTTTCTGTATCAATATCGGTTTTTCTTCCAGAGTTTGTTATATGAGATTAAGTTATTTTTTCTCATTCCAAAGAAAACTATAAAAGTGAATATTTAGGGTTTCGAGTCTCCGAAGGGGCTAGGCGGTGACGGTAGGCGGAGCTATCAGGTCGTGGGGTTTCGGCTTCCGATTTCCTCTCCAAGCGCCTCGGGGAGTGTTGGGAAGGCGATGAATCGTTCCTAGGTCTTGTCGAAGGGAGATCTAGGTCCAGAGGGTAGGGTTCGGAGGTTTCTTCTTTGGGGTTTCAAGGGGTCTTTTCGGGGTTATTCTGAGAGGGGTCAAAGAGTCGAGTGTCAGGGAGTCTGGTTTTGGGGTTCGTGGCGTTGCTAGGCTTAGTCTTCGGCTTCTGTTTAAGTTCCGACTTCCATTGGACTCGAAGGTATGTTCTTATGGTTTTGTTTAATCCAGATTCTCGATTTCGTTTGAAATGGGATTTGGGTTCGTGGTTATGTGGTGATGGTCTTCAATGGTTGGGGATCGGCATATTAGGTTCCGATAACATTACTTTCGGATCTGATATGCCCGAGATGACCTACTCCGTTTGTTGGTGTAATTTATATAGATCGAATTATCGTCGGGTTTCTATGCTAATTCCTGTATTCGATACATATTTGGTAAACGCTGGGTTATGCAATTGGCTTTTCCCGAGTGTTATGCAGTATGATAGGGTCTTCGTGAATAGGTGTTCCTGTAGGGTTCGATGGTGGACCAATTATAGGGGAATTGCTAGTAGATTATGGTTGTTTATGTCAGTGAGGCACATTGTATTGTCTCTAGTCACAAGGGGATTAAGTATACGATATGACCACTACATAGGTGATAGAACGATCTGGGTTACTTGGATAATTCAAGGAATTTTCAGATTTTCTCTGCTTTCAAAGGTTTTGATTGGTTTAGGGGTCTTTAGAGCCTCACAGAGTGGATTATCTATCTGCATATTGAGTAAAGCTTATCACATGAAGGTGAGGCACTTTACTTCTTTGCTAGTAAATGGGGAGGGAGAACAGAGATTTTCTTCGAGGTCTCACACTTTCGAAAGATCGATGCTAGGCATTATAAGGCTTAAATTTTTTGTCTGTAGAAACATGGGTCGTAAGGGAACTCAGGATTATAAGGTTAGACATATAGCATTCTCGAAATTCCGAGGAATATGGTATGCAAAAAGTCTACGATGTGGGGTTTTCAGTTGTGGAACAACACTGTGGATAATAGAGAATTACGGATATCAATACACTAGTGATACAAGGATTAAAGACATAGATGATACAGTATGTATTCAGCTCAATAAAAAACTTAGGTCTAAGTCTATGATTAGAATGACAAGTTGGATAGTGAGAATATGGAGTGAATACTATTTGCTCATATCATTCTGTGTTTGGTTCATCATATTGTTGAGGAATAATATGATTGTAAGGAAATATAATTTTGAACATTGTGTGAGGATCCAATCTAAGGATTGGTGTCGTGTTATTGCAGGTGTGGTAAGTACATATCTACAAATGCGTAGAGACACTACTAATCTGGGAGGAACTATTCATGAGAGGTCATGGAGTTGAAAATATCATTCATGCAACGCTTAAAAGTAGCAGGTGCATTACAAAACAAAATGGCATTCGCCTATGTGTGAAACTATCATACAGGTGGTACTCTCTTGATCGGTCGGATGTATTGGGATCGAATTTATTGACCTTTCTTCCTCATGACCCTGTTTTAACCCTCTGATTTTTGAAGTTCATACCCTGTTTTACCTGCTTGCTCTATTTGACATGACCCTAAATTATGTTGCACTTGAAGTAGATTGGTTTAACATATCCCTTGTTCTAACACCACACTTTGGTTTAATACCTATTGTTCTACAATATATTTGACTAATAGGGGTAAAAAAACATGTTATAAAACACCTTAACCATTTTTCTATTAGATCTGAAAATATCGTTCATGCAACGCTTAAAAGTAGCAGCTGCATTACAAAAACAAAATGGCATTCGCCTATGTGTGAAACTATCATACAGCTGGTATTCTCTTGATCAGTGGGATGTATTGGGATCAAAATCATTGACCTTTCTTCCTCATGACGCTGTTTTAACCCTCTGATTTTTGAAGTTCATACCTTGTTTTACATGCTTGCTCTGTTTTTCTAATTGCTTTGTTTCTGCCATTGTTGCTTGCTCTATTTGACCTGACCCTAAATTATGTTGCACTTGAAGTAGATTGGTTTAACATATCCCTTGTTCTAACACGACACTTTGGTTTAATACCTATTGTGCTACAATACATTTGACTAATAGGGGTAAAAAACATGTTATAAAACCCCTTAACCATTTCTCTATTAGATCTGAAAATATCAGTCATTCAACACTGAAACGTAGCAGGCGCATTACACAAACCAGATGGCATTCCCCTATGTGTGAAAGTATCATAAGGGCAAGTACAGGTGGTATTCTCTTGATCGGTGGGATGTATTGGGATCAAAATCATTGACCTTTCTTCCTCATGACCCTGTTCTAACCCTCTGATTTTCGAAGTTCATACCATGTTTTAGCTGCTTGCTATGTTTCTCTAATTACTCTATTTCTGCCATTGTGGCTTGCTCTATTTGACATGACCCTAAATTATGTTGCACTTGAAGTAGATTGGTTTAACTTATCCCTTGTTCTAACACCACACTTTGGTTTAATACCTATTGTGCTACAATACATTTGACTAATAGGGGTAAAAAACATGTTATAAAACACCTTAACCATTTTTCTATTAGATCTGAAAATATCATTCATGCAACGCTTAAAAGTAGCAGGTGCATTACAAAAACAAAATGGCATTCGCCTATGTGTGAAACTATCATACAGGTGGTACTCTCTTGATCGGTCGGATGTATTGGGATCGAAATTATTGACCTTTCTTCCTCATGACCTTGTTCTAACCCTCTGATTTTCGAAGTTCATACCATGGTTTAGCTGCTTGCTCTGTTTTTCTAATTACTTTATTTCTGCCATTGTTGCTTGCTCTATTTGACATGACCCTAAATTATGTTGCACTTGAAGTAGATTGGTTTAACTTATCCCTTGTTCTAACACCACACTTTGGTTTAATACCTATTGTGCTACAATACATTTGACTAATAGGGGTAAGAAACATGTTATAAAACACCTTAACCATTTTTCTATTAGATATGAAAATATCATTCATGCAACGCTTAAAAGTAGCAGGTGCATTACAAAAACAAAATGGCATTCGCCTATGTGTGAAACTATCATACAGGTGGTACTCTCTTGATCGGTCGGATGTATTGGGATCGAATTTATTGACCTTTCTTCCTCATGACCCTGTATTAACCCTCTGATTTTTGAAGTTCATACCCTGTTTTACCTGCTTGCTCTATTTGACATGACCCTAAATTATGTTGCACTTGAAGTAGATTGGTTTAACATATCCCTTGTTCTAACACCACACTTTGGTTTAATACCTATTGTGCTACAATACATTTGACTAATAAGGGTAAAAAACATGTCATATTGTACTCCAATAGATTTGACTAAAAATGGTAAAAAACCTGTTATCAAAACCTTAACCATTTTTCTATTAGATATGAAAATATCAGTCATGCAAAGCTTAAAAGTAGCAGGTGCATTACAAAAACAAAATGGCATTCGCCTATGTGTGAAACTATCATACAGCTGGTATTCTCTTGATCGGTATGATGTATTGGGATCAAAATCATTGACCTTTCTTCCTCATGACGCTGTTTTAACCCTCTGATTTTTGAAGTTCATACCCTGTTTTACATGCTTGCTCTGTTTTTCTAATTGCTTTGTTTCTGCCATTGTTGCTTGCTCTGTTTGACCTGACCCTAAATTATGTTGCACTTGAAGTAGATTTGTTTAACATATCCGTTGTTCTAACACCACACTTTGGTTTAATACCTATTGTGTTACAATACATTTGACTAATAGGGTTAAAAAACATGTTATAAAACCCCTTAACCATTTCTCTATTAGATCTGAAAATATCAGTCATTCAACACTGAAACGTAGCAGGCGCATTACACAAACCAGATGGCATTCCCCTATGTGTGAAACTATCATAAGGGCAAGTACAGGTGGTATTCTCTTGATCGGTGGGATGTATTGGGATCAAAATCATTGACCTTTCTTCCTCATGACCCTGTTCTAACCCTCTGATTTTCGAAGTTCATACCATGTTTTAGCTGCTTGCTATGTTTCTCTAATTACTCTATTTCTGCCATTGTGGCTTGCTCTATTTGACATGACCCTAAATTATGTTGCACTTGAAGTAGATTGGTTTAACTTATCCCTTGTTCTAACACCACACTTTGGTTTAATACCTATTGTGCTACAATACATTTGACTAATAGGGGTAAGAAACATGTTATAAAACACCTTAACCATTTTTTCTATTAGATATGAAAATATCATTCATGCAACGCTTAAAAGTAGCAGGTGCATTACAAAAACAAAATGGCATTCGCCTATGTGTGAAACTATCATACAGGTGGTACTCTCTTGATCGGTCGGATGTATTGGGATCGAATTTATTGACCTTTCTTCCTCATGACCCTGTTTTAACCCTCTGATTTTTGAAGTTCATACCCTGTTTTACCTGCTTGCTCTATTTGACATGACCCTAAATTATGTTGCACTTGAAGTAGATTGGTTTAACATATCCCTTGTTCTAACACCACACTTTGGTTTAATACCTATTGTTCTACAATATATTTGACTAATAGGGGTAAAAAACATGTTATAAAACACCTTAACCATTTTTCTATTAGATCTGAAAATATCGTTCATGCAACGCTTAAAAGTAGCAGCTGCATTACAAAAACAAAATGGCATTCGCCTATGTGTGAAACTATCATACAGCTGGTATTCTCTTGATCAGTGGGATGTATTGGGATCAAAATCATTGACCTTTCTTCCTCATGACGCTGTTTTAACCCTCTGATTTTTGAAGTTCATACCTTGTTTTACATGCTTGCTCTGTTTTTCTAATTGCTTTGTTTCTGCCATTGTTGCTTGCTCTATTTGACCTGACCCTAAATTATGTTGCACTTGAAGTAGATTGGTTTAACATATCCCTTGTTCTAACACGACACTTTGGTTTAATACCTATTGTGCTACAATACATTTGACTAATAGGGGTAAAAAACATGTTATAAAACCCCTTAACCATTTCTCTATTAGATCTGAAAATATCAGTCATTCAACACTGAAACGTAGCAGGCGCATTACACAAACCAGATGGCATTCCCCTATGTGTGAAAGTATCATAAGGGCAAGTACAGGTGGTATTCTCTTGATCGGTGGGATGTATTGGGATCAAAATCATTGACCTTTCTTCCTCATGACCCTGTTCTAACCCTCTGATTTTCGAAGTTCATACCATGTTTTAGCTGCTTGCTATATTTCTCTAATTACTCTATTTCTGCCATTGTG
Source organism: Lepidium sativum (assembly GCA_023374145.1). NCBI lineage: Eukaryota > Viridiplantae > Streptophyta > Magnoliopsida > Brassicales > Brassicaceae > Lepidium > Lepidium sativum. The sequence continues at coordinate 18,263 of JAKUCM010007801.1, forward strand.
GCTTGCTCTATTTGACATGACCCTAATATGTTGCACTTGAAGTAGATTGGTTTAACTTATCCCTTGTTCTAACACCACACTTTGGTTTAATACCTATTGTGCTACAATACATTTGACTAATAGGGGTAAAAAACATGTTATAAAACACCTTAACCATTTTTCTATTAGATCTGAAAATATCATTCATGCAACGCTTAAAAGTAACAGGTGCATTACAAAAACAAAATGGCATTCGCCTATGTGTGAAACTATCATACAAGTGGTACTCTCTTGATCGGTCGGATGTATTGGGATCGAAATTATTGACCTTTCTTCCTCATGACCATGTTCTAACCCTTTGATTTTCGAAGTTCATACCATGTTTTAGCTGCTTGCTCTGTTTTTCTGATTACTCTATTTCTGCCATTGTTGCTTGCTCTATTTGACATGACCTTATTTTATTTTGCACTCGAAGTAGATTGGTTTAACATATCCCTTGTTCTAACACCACACTTTGGTTTATTACCTATTGTGCTACAATACATTTGACTAATAGGGGTAAAAAACATGTTATAAAACACCTTAACCATTTTTCTATTAGATCTGA
>JAKUCM010007802.1:0-21672 GCA_023374145.1 Lepidium sativum
GCTGTGGGACTCGATCCCTGATTGTGCAAATGAGTTGCCTTATATGAACTTACCATATGCCAGGTAAAAGTCATTTGCAACTGAATTTGGTTTAAAGTGCCAAATTTAAAATAAATAAATTAAATTACATTATTTGTATAAAATTTATTATTATTTTTATAATTAATATTTAGAAAAAGTATAAGATTCAAGTTTATATATTGGTTCAATTTCCAGTAGGTTGCTGAATTGTTTGAAACAATTGTTGTTTGTATTAGAGAACTATACTAGTTTTTTACCTAATTGCAATATTCAGCTGTTTTTGGTATTACATCAACTTTAATTTTCAAATTACATTTGTTATAGTTTATTTTTATCAACGGTTTTTCTCTTAACCGCTATTTTTGTAACTACTTTGTTCAGACGATTATTTCAGATCATCAAAAGTTTTTCAAGGACTCATCGAAAGAAGACAATTGTTTATATATGATTCCGTTATATAATACAAATAGCATTTCGCAATGAAGTAAAATAAATCCTTATATAGATGATAAAAAAACTGCAAAAATCTCATATTTATTAAACTGAAAAAAGTCAGAGTCTACTATATATAATAAAGAAGTAACAAAAGTAACAGAATAGAGACAAAACAAAAGTAAACAAAAATCAAAAGCGAGGAATATTATCAATCCAACTATCTTGGTTGATAAAACTCGAGATAGAGAATCGTTGATAAGTGTAAAAAGAATGAAGTCTATCAATCCAAGGAACTCTTCCAGAAACATCAGATCCTGCTCCTTTACACTCTACTTCTGCATACGTGAAACTCCCTCTACACCAAAAACAAAATCAATAGTTTTAATTTATTCTCATAAGTTTATATAATATAATAAGTAATAGAATCATATATGTTAGGTTACTTACTCGTGACCACCCTGATGCCAAGAGAACCAACCCTTAGGGATTACGACAGAAGATAGATAAGTTTGGATGAAAATGACTCGGCTAAATGGACCATAAGCTCGTCCAAGATACACATTCGTGCTACCTGTAACACTTCCTCGTAAGAACACAAACCCACTTGGGTCTGATAAACTGTTTCTTCCTTGAGCTGTTATATACCCAAACGATACTTTTGATGCCAATGCTCCTGCTGTTGCGTTTATCTCACAGTCCTGTCAAAAAATTTACATTTTTTCATAATTATATAACCCGTAAGCAAACATAACCCACTACAATCGAACTTAGATTAGAAAGTGTGACATTCAACCACTTGACCAAAACACTTCCGCGACCTAACTTTTGGTTTAGTGCCTCTAAAAAAAAGACTTTATATATTGCCAAAAGAAATTTGAATAACTTTTTCAATTATTTGGAATGGCTAAAATATTAATCTTCCATAGAATAAAATATGTCATTAATTAAAAAACATATCTATACAGTAGCTTTATCTTTTCACCAAAAACAAACAATAGTACTTCAAAAAAAGAGTTGATTTTAAGGATAAGGTCCTTTAAACTGTGGTAGTTCTGTGAATGTAACAGTTTTCCTAATAGTGATATCAATTAGTGTAATTAACATTCAAAACCTAAGTGTATATATATGTATTTAGCTAGAGAAGATACGAATACATACCTCGTAAACAGATTGGCCATTACCAAAGATGAAATCAACAGCACCTTCAATATAACAGTTTTTGAAGTGATGTCTACCTCGATTATCCCACAACGTATCTTGCAACCCCAGGAAATCGCAATTGTAAAACGCTGATTTATCGCCGTAAACCGCAACCGCAACCGCTGGCTTTATATTCCAACTCAAGGCGTTTGAAGCTGTTTGACGATTATACGAGTTCTGCCACACAAAACATATATTAGTTTCGTATATATATATAAGTCAAAAGATATATAAATATTTGGTGTAACGTAACGTACCATGATTGTAACGTTTCTGACGACAATGTGGGATGGATATGAAATGAAAGTAGAGCTGACATCAGTAGCTTCGTGAGCATTGTACGTGATGGTTGTGACTCTTTGTCCTTCTCCTTCTACTATTACGCATGGTTTTGTCGAAGGTATTCTCACCTTCTCTCTGTTTTTTTACACATTAATATCACTTTATGTTAGTATCTATTAATTACAACAGCAACACTTAACAACAATCGCTAATCCGTAAAATTAAAGACAAATCGTTCTCATAAGTTGTTTACAAAAAATAAAAAAACTTTTGGATGGATTCTCAGATTTAAATCATTCGAAATTCTAACGTATTGAAAAAATTATATGATACAAAATGGACGAACCTAATCCATAGGATTACACCCTTTCAGACAGTTTTCTTGTCAAGTTTCGGTCAAATAATATAAGATAGCAGGAAATATAAAAAATGGAAAAATATTGGTTAATTTTTATTTCTCACAGTTTTAAATCGGTTTAAGCCATATTTAGGTTAAGAGTTTATATACGTATAATTGTATAGAAGCGTAATGATTAAGTCAAGTGCGACTAGGTCATTAAGTCCACACAAACGCTAAAAACTAGCGGTTGAGAACGCAACGTTTTAAAATCGGGCAAAAATAATGATAACAGAGTAATGAGTTAGTATCAACTTACTCATAAACACCTCGTTTAACTTTGATTTTGATCCACTGAGAATTCAAATCACGAACCGAATCAATAGCACCTTGCACCGTACGAAAATTCCCTAAACCGGTTTTGTCGACGACGATTGTGTTCACAACTTGGTTGCCACAAGTTTGGTCAAGAGCTCTCAACGATCCAATATAAGAACTCAGAAGTAAAGCTATAAAGATGAACAAACCAGACATGTTTGTTTGTTTTGAGAAAAGAAACGAAGAAGAAGAAGAAGGAGATGGAGAATTTGTGTGTATGATTATAAGTAGGGTTGAATTATTTGTTACTTTTAATACTCTACGATAATTTCCTTTTTTGAATATGGAATATATATTTTAAATCTTAACTTGCTCGTTATGTACATATAACAAAAATGCTATTTGATTGATTGAATGTTCTGATTTTTTGAATTTAGGACCTAACTGAACGGGTTACTATTTTATTTGTGGGAACATTACCATTTTTATACCAATTTACCATTTTTCAAATTTATAATCGCCTGTGCCTTATGTGAATAAAACCTAAATTAATCTGAAATATAACTCTAACTTGACAAGGAAAAATCTTATTACATAAACTAAATTAAGTTGATATACAGATTACAACAGGATGATTAGAAATATCTATTCAGAAAAAAAAATTAACATAAACACTACAAGGAAAATCGTTTTTTCAACTCCTCGACGGCTACATATTTCACATTACAATTAATCAAACATTGTATTACATTTGATCAACATATATGTTGCTTATAGCAATACAATCAATACTTCAGTTCAACACTCAATGATGTGGAGAAACTCATGCCAGCTCATATGATATGAACCTCAAAGAATGTTTCGCAGGATCCCAAAGGAAGTAGCCGTTTTTGCTTCTGAAACAAAATGCATAAAGCAAAAGCAGATTTGTCCTTTACTGAAATAGGGAGTGAAGGGCAAGTTTTGTGTGTGTAATAACACCAAAAAGGAGAGGTGACTTCTTTGTTTTGTAGAGGAGACTAGGTTAAGGTTGAGGAGTCAATATATATAGAAAAGCATGATGTGAGAAATAGATGTAACAAAAAGAGAGAGAACATCATCTAGAGAATAAACTTGGGTGAGTGTTCATGAGAGAAAATAGAGATTGAGGGAAAAACAAAGTGAGCTTTGTAAGGGTTTTGGGGTTTTGTTTCTCACCTCGTGTAATTTTTCTCTAAAACCTAGTGGATCACAGGAGAAAGATCTCGGCGAGACGTTGTGATCCTATAAAGGGTGTGAACTCGTTTAACGTGTGTGTGCTCTGTTATTTTGCCAAATCTTATATTTCTCTACGTTTTTCTGTGTTGTGCGATTCTGCTCTCTCAAGTCTCTTGGTGTGTGTGTGTGATTAGCTCACAAAGGAGTTACCTTTAGGGTTGATAAGCATAACATATTGGTATCAGAGCTTGGTTTCGTTGTTTACAGATCCTATAAAGTCACCTCAGACGGAGAACCATGTCGTCTTCAAGAGTGGAGATGGAGAAGTTTGATGGACACGGAGATTACACGTTATGGAAGGATACGTTGTTAGCTCACATGGATCTTTTGGGTCTAACCAAGGCCTTGGAAGAATCTGGGAAGATAAGTGAGAAAATCACAGATCCAAAAACCAAAGATGCAGAAGGGAATAAAGCAAGAGAAAAGGAAGAAATTTTTTTCTGAGAAAGAGAAGAAGGCAAGAAGCACCATAGTTTTGAGTGTCACAAACAGAGTTTTGAGGAAGATTAGGAAACAAGAGACCGCAGCAGTCATGCTTAAAGCTTTCGACCAGCTTTACCTTGCAAAAGCTCTACCTAATCGGATTTATCTGAAACATAAACTTTACAGTTTCAAAATGTCTGAGAACTCATCTATAGAAGCCAACATAGATGAGTTTCTTCACTTGATAGCAGATTTGGAGAACGTGGATGTGTTGGTGTCTAGTGAAGACCAAGCGATCCTTCTTTTGATGTCTCTCCTGGAGCATTTTGATCACCTGCGAGACACAATAAGATATGGATCAACCAGAACAACTCTAAAACTTGAAGAAGTCACTGCTGCCGTAAACGCTAAAGTATTAGAGTTTGGAACAAGCGCAAAAACTTCTAAAAGCCAATGAGAAGGGTTGTATGTTAAGGATAAAGCTGAACGAAGGGGGATAGGAGATCAAAGGGACAAGAGTCCAAAGCAGAACATATCTCGATCCAAGTCTAAGAACAAGAAAGCTTGCTGGACATGTGGAGAAGAGGGACATTATAAAAACTCTTGTCCAAACAGAAACAAAAACCACAACAAGCAAAGAGACCAGGGAGGAAACAACCAAGGTGAGGCTGCTATGGTCAAGGGTAACGACAATGGTGTTGTAGGTTTATACGTCTCATAAGCTTTATTCTCAACAGAAATAAATCTGAAGGAGGTATGGGTATTGAACACGGGATACAATTACCATAAGACTTACAAAAGGGAGTGGTTTGAGTGCTTAGATGAAGAAACTGGTGGATCAGTAAGAATGGAAAACAAAACAACATCTCAGATCAAAGGGATTGGGAATGTCAGGATCGGAAATGATGATGGCTCAACCGTGTTACTAAAACACGTCAGATACATCCCGGAGATGGACCAGAACTTGCTCTCCTTATGAACAATGGAAGAATAAGGGTGCAGTTTTGTATCAAAGGATGGAATCCTACTAGTAGAAGAAAAAGATAGGACACTCATGAAAGGAAAGAGGTTTGATAAGCTCTACATACTCCAACGAAAGCCAGAAGTTGGTCAATTATGTACCATGATCGAAAATCAAATTGAGACGAAGATTAAGATTCTCATATCTGATAATGGTCTCGAGTTCTGCAATCAACAGTTCGACAACTTCTATAAATAAAAGGGAATAATGCGACAGAGGACTTGTGCCTACACGCCACAACAAAACGGCGTTGCGGAAAGGATGAACCGTACTATAATGGAAAAGGTAAGAAGTATGCTAAGTGATTCAGGTCTGTCAAATACGTTTTGGGCTAAAGCTACTCACATTGATGTTATGTTGATCAACAAGACGCCCTCATCTTCTATAGATTTTGAGATCCCATACAAGAAGTGGTGGGAAGAGCTCTGATTTATAGTTATTTAAGGAGATTTGGGTGTGTGGCTTTTGTTCACTCAGATAAAGGGAAGATGATGCCTAGATCCAAGAAGGGAGTTCTATTAGGTTATCCCACATGCGTGAAAAGATACAAGGTCTGGTTGATAGACGAAAGAAAATGCACTATAAGCAGATCGTGATTTTTCAAGAAAATGCAGTTTACAAGGATTATGTTCAAAGAGAAAAGGGACTTGCAAGTGATCAAAGTGAGGAATCAGATTCACTGCTTGACATTGATCTTGTAGGAACATATGATATGAGTTTGGGTGGAGACATGTCGGATGAGGAAGATCACCATAGGGAACACACCGACAACCAAGAGGCCCATCAACATGAAGAAACACCAAGAAGCTATCATCTGTTTGGGATAGAGCAAGACGAGATGTTAGAGCAACAAAGAGATTAGAAGTAGAGGGCTAATTTAGTGAAAATCTTGAAGAAGAAGATGGTTACCTTGATGTTGAAGCTCTGATCACCAGGGTAGATGGAGATATCATTGAACCACAAGATTATCAAACAGCTCTCAGGGATAACAATTGGTAATTGTGGAAAGGTGGGATGAATGAAGAGATGAACTCCCTTGATAAGAATCACACATGGACTGTTGTTACAAGGCCAAAGGGGCATAAAGTGATTGTATGCAAGTGGATATTCAAGCGTAAACCTGGAATCTCTAGAGTTGAAGCACCAAGGTACAAAGCCCGACTTGTTGCAAAGGGATACACACAGAGAGAAGGGATAAACTACACTTATATTTTTTCATAGGTGGTTGGACATGTCTCTATAAGGATTCCGCTAGCCACTGTTGCGAAAGAGAAACTCGAGCTTGAACAATTAGACGTTAAAACTGCTTTTTTCACGGAGAATAAGATGAAAATATCTACATGGAAGCTCCAGAGGGTTTTAAGGATCAGTTCAAGACAAGTCAAGTGTGTCTACTGAATAAATCTCTTTACGCTCTTAAGCAGTCACCAAGGAAGTGGAACCAGAAATTTGTTAGTTTTATGAAAGAGGTTGGTTTTGAGAAGAGCCTCCGTGACAGTTGTGCTTACATCAAGACACTCGAAGACGGGTCAAAGGTTGACTTACTCATCTACGTAGATGATATGTTGGTTTCGGCTAAGAATAAAGGAGTTGTATCAGTTCTGAAACAACAACTCAATGCTAAGTTCGAAATTAAAGATCTCGGGCCAACCAAGAAGATTCTAGGCATGGAGATCACTAGAGACAGAGAAAATGATAAGTTGTGGCTGTCTCAAGAAGGATATTTGAACAAAGTTCTGGAACTATACAAACTGGAGCAAGTTAAACACGCGGTTACGCCTTTGGGAGCTCATTTGAAGATGCGTACAACCTCAGAAGAACAACTACTCAGTGATACAGAATATATGAAGACTGTTCCATACTCCATTGCGGTTGGAAGCATCATGTATTCGATGATTGGAACACGACCTGATTTGGCATACCTCGTAGGCATCATCAACAAATTCATGAGTAAGCCAATAAAAGAGCATTGGTTAGGATTGAAGTGGGTATTGAGATATATTATGGGAACCTTGAAGACAAGACTATGTTATAGGGAAAGCTCTGACTTCATTCTTAAAGGATATTGCGAATCAGATTTTGCAGCTGATGTTGATAAATGAAGATCAATCAGTGGTATGGTCTTCACTCTAGGAGGAAACACAATCAGTGGTAGATCCACACTATAGAAGGTGGTGGCTCTATCCACCACGGAAGCCGAATATATGTCTCTAAACGAAGCAGTCAAAGAGGCGATATGACTTAAAGGTTTGTTGGAAGATTTCAGTGATGAGCAGAAGAGTGTTGAGATTTTCTATGATTCTCAAAGTGCCATAACCCTCTCCAAGAACAATGTACATCATGAGCAAACCAAGCACGTCGATGTTAAATACCACAAGATTCATGATACAATTGCTGATGGGATTGTGGAGGTATTGAAGAAATCTACTCTGAGCAATCCGGCAGATATTTTCACCAAAATCTTTCTCGTAAGTAAGTTCCAAGCTGCTCTGAACTTACTGCGCGTCAAGGCTGAGTAAAACTTGCTCAGAAATCGGGATTGGAATCCAGTAAACTAGATCGTAATATATATCTCAGTCTCAAGAAAAATTTGTCGTCTATGTTGTTCTATTTATTTATCTTTTATTGCTAGGTGGAGTTTTGTTGCTTATAACAATACAATCAAGACTTCAGTTCATCCCTCAATGACGTGGAGAAGCTCATGACAGCTCATATGATATCAACCTCAAAGAATGTCTCGCAGGACCACAAAGAAAGTAGCCGTTTTTGCTTCTGAAACAAAAGGCATAAAGCAAAAGCAGATTTGTCCTTTACCGAAACAGAGAGTGAAGGGTAAGTTTTGTGTGTGTAATAACACCAAAAAAGAGAGGCGACTTCCTTGTTCTGCAGAGGAGACTAGGTTAAGGTTGAGGAGTCAATATATATAGCAAAGCATGATGTGAGAGATAGATGTAACAAAAAAAAAGAGAACATCATCTAGAGAATAAAATTGGGTGAGTGTTCTTGAGAGAAAATAGAGATTGAGAGAAAAACAGAGTGAGCTTTGCAAGGGTTTTGGGGTTTTGTTTCTCACCTCGTGTAATTTTTCTCTAAAACCTAGTGGATCACGGGAGAGAGATCTCGGCAAGACATAGCGACCCTATAAAGGGCATGAACTCGTTAAACGTGTGTGTGCGCTCTATTTTTTGCCATAGCTTCTATTTGTCTGTGTTTTTCTGAGTTGTGCGATTTTGCTTTCTCAAGTCTTTTGGTGTGTGTGTGATTAGCTGACAAAGAAGTTACCTTTAGGGTTGATAATCATAACAATATATGACAAAAGGATATAATTATTTCTTCAATTTCCTGATCAGCAACAATACTACTGAATTCAACGTTATATATTTTATTCAAGTCATATAGTCTACATTTTTCTCTTTCGATTTTGAACTCTCTTCCATTTCTTCAAACTTATTCAATTTTCGTTTTTCACCTAATCGTGAATTAAATGAGTATTTCATCTTGACAATTTTCCCAAATTAAGGATGTTGAACTTGAATTTCTAATTGTGCTCAAGTCAGACCTTTGATTACAGCACAACTCTCACCTTTTAGCGAAGATCCTTTAAGCTATCTTTGGCAGGTACATGTCACCTCTAAGTGAAGAAACCATCTCTCTCAGGAAAGAAGAAAGCTTATGAGCTTTTTGAAATCCTTGTCTGCAACTAGATATAGTGAAAAGATTAACCTAGTTAGATAAAGGAAAGCAAATAGCCAACTCTGATAATAAGCCACGTGAATCCATGTTGAAAGTGCCATCTTTCAATAATGAAGTGCTTCAGAACCAGCTGGCTTGCACTATGATAGGACGAGTAACAAACCGGAAAATTTAATGCATCTGGTCACTCATCCCATTCCTATCTGAACATTGGCGCACCTCTACAAAAGCCAAGCTGACCTAGGTCTCGTGTTATTCAAATTCCAGTTTGCAAATGAGGTAGACATGAAAACAATGTTAAGGACCCAACCTTACCATTTTGCAAAATGGAAGCTCATCATCCAATAATGGGAAGCAAACGCGTCGCCTACATTTCCAAGCTTGATTCCTTTTTGGATAAAAGTGCAAGGCATTCCAATCTATTTGTGGTCAATGGAGACTTTTAAAGCTATCGGTGAAAAAATTGGAATCTTCATGGAATGTGAAACAATATCAACATAGGCTCGTATGAGTGTCCAAATAAATGGACTGGAACCCCTGATCATGACTTCAATGGTGGAATTTGCTACTAGCGAGGTAGTAAAGCTTACCTGATCTATGAGAAAGTAGGTTGCCATTTTTCATTGTGCTACATGCTAGACCACGAAGCCAAAAACTGTCCCCTAGATATAGCTACTAAAATGACTGACACAACTAGTAAGAAAGCAGACGCTGCCTCTATCATATGCTCGATACTCCCTTTACACAGAGACTGGAGAAAACTTTGCACAGTTAAGGCAATGCTCTATCTGACAAAGTGCCTCCAATAACCCAAGAGTGAGTATGGAGGGAAACAGGAAGAACCCTAAACTAGCAACACCTTACACCTCAACCAGAAGAATCTAGTTTATTAAGACCTAAATGTCGTTCACTGAATCCAAGCATTAACCTTTAAGGACAGGACTACAAGTCCACCACCTCAAGTTGTTCAAGAAGCCCTTGGAGAAATGCGAGATGTGATGATCTGATACTCCAATTGCGATGATCCAGATGAAAATGCAGCAAGAAGAGAACGTTTCTGTGAAGCAGAAGAATCTGGTAAAATGGAGAATAATGTAATTTAGAATGCAAAAAATTACTTCTAAGAGACCAAGAGCAAAACAATGAAGAAATATTTGAGATAAACATAGAACAAAGAATAATTGGCCCCTCACAACCTGAAATGCAAGATGCAGAGCAAATCATATATGTATCTAAAAGGTTAAGGCCTTCACAAGAGATATGTTGCCACAAAGTGGTAACATGAATAGAATAGTTGTTAAGAGAAGAACAGTGAGCTCGACAGTAAAGAAAACGATTCAAATCAACCCAAAAGTGTTCCCGGGACAAAGTTCAAGAAAGCGAAAGGCAGCTCAAGTCAAAGTATCTCCTAGAAGGAAAATATTGGTCATGGAGGAAAAGAACACCAAATCGGTTGTGAAAACTACTAATGTTGAAGTCAAAATCAAGCTTTGTTGTCAAACCAAAACTAATCCCATCAATATTAAAGAAGATGATGAATTTTCAAAATCCATGTGATCATCTTCCTTAAAAGTGATGAGCTGGAACTACCAAGGATTGGGGAACCCCTTGACACTCTGACGACTTAGGGATCTCAAATCAAAAGAAGATCCCGATATTATCTTCTTCACGGAAATAAAGAACGTATATACCTTTGTCTTCTCAAAAAAATCTGTATCCTCGGTTACAAGAACCAAAAGCTAATACCTTCACAAGGACATGGTAGTGGGGGATTAGCACTCTTTTGGAAGAATCATCTTGAGCTTTTTATTGTTTTTTTTAACAAAATGACTTGGATGTAACAATATTTTATGAAAGAAAAAGATTCTCTGCAACATTTCTGTATGGTCAAACTGATATACACGCACACAAAGCTCAAATAGATCTCTTAAAGGCAAAAAATCAGGTTAGGAACTCACCCTAGCTCATCATGGGAGACTTTAATGACTTCCTAACTAATGAGGAAAAGGCATGAGGACCGCCAAGAGCTAAAGGATCATTCTTGGCCTTCCAAACATTTATAATAGAGTGCAGCCTCTTTGATATCCCACATTCTGATGACCTAATGTCATGGAGAAGTGTCTGACATTCGCACACGGTCCACTGCCGCCTAGACAGAGCCATGACTGAGAGTGTATGGTTAGATATCTTCCTCTCAAGCCGGTGTGAGTACTTATGTTTGAAGGATCTGATCATAAACTAATTGTAACCCACCTCGATACAAAAAAAAAAAGCAAAAGAGGTTATTTCGGTTTGACAAATGCCTTAAAGATAATGAGGAAATCAAGGAGCTAATAGCAAAAATCTGGAAAACTGAATCTAGACAACCAAATAAGACAAAGCTAATCCGATCCAGAGAGGCAATCGTACAGTGGACTAAAGGGAAGAACCAAAATAGCAAACGTACTATTAGAGAATGCAAACTAGAGTTGGAAGAGACAAGAGAAATGATCAAAGCACAACACATGCCATTAATGATATTAACATCAAACTCCAAAAAGCATATGATGCTGAGGTAGCATTTTGGAAACAACATAGTAGAGTGTTATGGCTCCAATTGGGATATAAAAACATGAATTTCTTTCATGTCAGCTTAGAAACTAGAACAATTCAGAATATATTTTTTGTTATAGAAAATTTGGAGAAGTTGTTTATGAAGATATGAAATTTGGGAGGTGATAGCTTAATATTTCAATGATATATATAAAGCGCAAGGAACCAATGCAGCAAAAACAATGTGGGAAGCCATCGATTCAATCATCACACCAAAGGATAACAATATGCTAACCTCCCTGCCAAATGAGATCGAAACCAAGAAGGCTCTGTTCAACATTCATGCTGAAATAGCCCCATGCCCTTATGAGTTTCAACATGTTTATTCCAAGCAAATTGAGAATCTGTAAGACCTACAATAGTAAGGGAAGTTCGACAATTCTTCAAATCTGGTAGGCTGCCAAGAGCAATAAACAAGACATTTACCAGACTGATCCCCAAAGTTCAAAGTCCAAAGAAGGTAGTTGAATACAAGCTTATAGCTTTATGCAGCGTCTACTATAAGATAATTGCAAAGACACTCATAACTTGGCTAAGTCCAATCATACAAAAGATAATATCAGAAAACCACTCAGCATTTGTTTCGATAAGAGCAATTTCTAACAATGTTTTGATAACTCACAATATCCTCCATTTCCTAAAAAGATCAACAGCTAAAAAGCAATGCTCAATGGCAATTAAAACTGGCATGAGCAAAGCTTATGATAGACTGAAATGGGGGTTCATTGAGCAAGTTCTAATCCAACTGGTTTTGATAAAGCATGGATTAATTGAATCATGGAATGAATCTCTATAGTTACCTACTCTGTGATGAGAAATGAAATACCAAGAGGACACATTTTACCTTCTAGGGGAATAAGACAAGGTAACCCTCAATCTCCTTACTTATTCATTATATGCACCAAAGTCCTTGTGTAGAAAAGCACACACATTGAGAAAATTGCATGGAATTCATATTGTAAGAGGTTATCTGAAGATAAATCACCTCCTCTTCGCAGATGACACGATGTTCTTCTGCAAGGGAAACAAAGGAAGTATTATTATTGTACAAACTATTCTGAGCAAATATGAATGTGCTTCAGGGCAGTACATAAACACAACAAATTCATCAATCACTTTCTCAAAAGAACACCCCAAGATTTGAAGGATATAATAAAATTTGAACTATATCTATCTCAAGAATGTGGTGTTGGAAAGTATTCAGGTCTCCCTGAACATTTTGAAAGTCTCATCTGGAAATCAAAGCATATATCCACTGTTGGAAAACAAGTAATGATAAAAATTGTTATCTCTTCCATCCCTTCATATATTATCTCATGTTTCATGTTACCATTGTCACTATGCACTTGCATCCAATCAAGTTTTGCACTTGTGAACTAAATTATCAAAGTCCAAATCATTATTGGCTCAGTTTTTATTATCTAAATACTCTAAAGAAAATGATTTATTACAAGTTTCAGGGGGACAATCGATCTCACATGGATGGAGAAGCATACTAGCTGGTCATGATCTCATATGTGACCAATTGGGTCGGGTCCTGGGAGACAGTACATCAGTAAACCTCCGGACTGAACCTTCGTTACGTACAACTCTCTCTATTCATGTTTATGGTCCTGCAAACAAAGGGGAGGAAAAATTAAAAGTGGCTGATCTAGTAAACGTTGAAACAAGGGACTCAGAGACAAGTAAAATTGATGCAGTTCTATCCCTACTCAAGAATGAAATATTGAAGATCAAGTTGAGAATGGTGCGTGCTAAATATAAATGCATTTGGGTGAAGAACATAAACGATATCTACTTTACGAAGTCTGGATAATACAATTCTATCCAAAAAGAAGTGGGAGTAATCCGAGAACACATGATACCGACTTCAATTGGAAAGCTGAGATTTGGAACCTAAAAACCCACCACTTAGATATGTTGAGATATATGTATAGATTTTTGACAGTTAAATTTATGTGGTCTTAAATTCTCAATTGATGGCCATTATGTTGAAAATTAGATCGAGTTTAAATTTTTTTAATGAAAAGACCACACTACAGAACTGGGCAAGATTGGCTGACTAAATCTCCTATGGCGAATAGTGGCACCTCACATATGATGAACTAAGCTTATACAACACTAAGAATAAAAGTCACATATCTTTTGGATATGGTAAAATCATAAAACGAATACAAACATGTAGTGAATCGAATGGATGACACTTCTAAAGAATTCTAAGAAAACACTAGATCGACTTCGATCAAGTTTTGAAAGTGTATACAAGGAGAGAATAAAGCTCAATTGGTAAAAATGAAGTCATCGAGATCAGCAACTAATAAAACCAAAAAAAAAAAACCATAGCTCAAACCACATAATGCAATGATCCTAAATCTAACAAACAAAACCCTAACCAAATTGGAACTAACCAAACAGACTTAACCCATATACTAGACATCAAACTAACAACATTTCAAAGGAGAAAAAGAACTAATCAGAACAAACCAGAGGTAAGGCACACATTACCAGCGTGAAATCCACACTCTACGAAAAGAAATATTATATAGACCGATTAACAAAGACATATCATGGAGAGGCAAAAAAGTAGATATGACCGAAGAATGTTGGATCCGATGTGACCAACATAACATAACTGAACGAGACTCCATAGAGACACGCAAATCCTTTTGGAAGAGTACCTTGAAGCCAAATCTCCTCCGAAAAACACACATTTTCTACGACGATGCACAAAGAGAACTTCGCCAGAATAAGATGCTAGTAAGGAAGGAGAAGACAAAGCAAAAGATTTACCCTTTTCGAAACCACCCAAAAGTGTGGAAACAACACCAAATGACATCACCCCACCATGATCGCAAAGAAATCCTTTTAACCCTCAAATCTACACGACAAAGACACTACGAGTAATGGAGGTGAGATGAGACATTGGCCGGAGCTAAGGAAGTCTCACAGTGACCTTTTCCAAGCTTTAACAATTGGCGACATTAGTATTTAACACTAGAGATGTTTTCTCCCTAGATTTTTTTTAAATTGTTTTGTGCATATTAGCTATATTGACCCTTTTTGTCGTCTAAATACATCTGAATATTATAACTAGGATTATACCGTATTATAACATGGAATTTGATTGTTTTAATTTCTTTTTGTAAAATATGTTTATTTAGGTTGTTAGACTTGTGTTGATATTTTAAATATTATTTTAGAAGCCTGAAATTCGAACCAAAATTGTTCTGAATTAGAGGAAATAGACTCGACAAGGTACCCAAATAGGTCCTAAATCTATGTACCCTAAAACCCAAACTCGGAACCGAACCAAATTTTAGCTTCTTAGAGTATTTATATTATTTTAAAAAAATTAATTTTTATATGAAAATACCCAGACATGAACCCGATCAATACTTAATCGAACTATTTCCAAAAAATTAAAATATCTAAATAAGTCTTAAATTAAAAGAATCATAATACCAAATTAGAGAACTCAAACATGATAAAGTACCAAAAATGAGCCATAAATCTATGTACCCGAAAAACCAAACCCATAACCGAATAATTAGCTGAATTTGTAACCAATATACTTTTGTTAAATTTTAGATTTTTTTTAATTTTTCTATTAAATTTTTATTAATTTAGAATTTTTATATACAAATTTTGTACCAAAACCTACCTTATGCCTATTTTCAAGAGTTGTTATAAATCTTAGGTTATTTTTATCATAAAGTTTATAGCACGGCCAAAATGATAGTGTCTTCCATTTCAATATATAAGATACTTTAAATTGTTATAATATTTTTGTGTATTTAAAGAAGTAAGTGATCACAAAATATAGAGTAAAAAATATAATAAAATCATACCAAAACAAAGAAAACATTTTTAAACTCTTTTAAGTTTTATTTGAACAGCGAAGAAATAAATAATCCAGTTATTTTACTCCTAATTTAGCTAAACATGAAGTGATGGATTTAAATCCCATCATGTTCCAATTTGAAAATTTATGTTATGGATCACACCTTATCGATTTAGTAGTTACTTAGTAACAAACAAACAAAAATTCATTTGACAACGAAGACAACTCAAATAAAATAAAATCATACTCATTGATATTCCTATATATCATCAATTTCACATAGAATCTTACATCATTGTATTACAAAACCCTAAAAGAAAAGTCTCAAACAATTTATTCTAACGAGCTAGAACTCATATCGATTTAAATCTATTGACTCAGTGACTTCCCGATAACACAGAGAAACATAACCAGCAATTCTCAACATCCCAATACAGCCCAACCACCATGCCATCCACAAGCCTTCTCCTTTGCACAAATTCTTGGATCCATGATTCATGCATAGCAAAATAGCTTTCATGTGGATACTTCCACAATGTAACTACATGGAATGTGTTTGTATTAACATCTCTTACCGATACACGAGTTTTACAAACCTGACAATATGTAAGAGCTTTGATATTTTCTGGAACATGTCTAAACATAGTGTTCCTGATTTTCACCATTGGAATTGTTAAGCTGCCATTGTCGATTACTTCATCGATTGTTAAGGTTTAGGCGATTTCCCAAGGAAAAGGAAATATGGGACAATTTTCAATTTCTTGAGGAACAAGAGAATAAGTAGAATCCGATAGATCAGAGTTTTCTTCTTGGTGTTTTGTTTGAATGAAGGTGTAGAAGTGTGTTTTGATCAGTTTTGAAGTTGTTTTTGAGGAGAAGATTTTGTAATGAGAGATTGCTTGAGATAAGGTGTCAGATTCTTATATAGGATAGGATCAAAGGTTGGTTTTGGTGATATGTTCTTATAATCTGATGAGATTTAAGAAAAGGTAATAATTTTTATTGCATAAGTATATACAATGTAAATTCGAGGCCCATAGACTATTTTTGTACAATTTTGTAAAAATAATGTATTCTTAATATGTAAAGAAAAAAGGGGATATTTTTTCTTTCTAGATTTTATAAAATTTATCTTTATATACTGCCTTCGCTAACTCTAGTCCTTTTAGTGTAGACATTATATATTCACTAGCTTAGAGAATTATTAGTCGTGAAGTCAAACTCCGTCTTCTGTTGAAAGAAAACAAATTACTACAATTAGGACGTATCCATTAAGAGGTTAGGAAGGTCACATTACACACCTAAAATACATAAATATATATTAATGTTTAGAAAATTTTCACTAGATTTGATACTCTTATGGATATATTTTTAGATATATTTGAGGGTTTTTTCTTTTATTATTTAATTTGAAAATCATGGTTATTTTTCTAGATAAATTATACTTTATATTTCAAGAAATTGTTGACTGAGCCAAAAAAACTTATGATCCGCCACTGACTACAATACCTAAACATATAGTAGAAAGAAAGTAAAATTCTCGTATTTCAAACCATATAAATACATATCGAAACTTAAATCAATATAGTCATATAGCATTATTTATATATATATAACCTTTGCATAGATTAAAGCTAAAATTTATTTTATTCAAGTTTACATAAGTATGTTTAATTTAGACCCAAAATTAAAGCACATAAAATAAAAATGGAAAATATTCAAATAGTCATGTTAGGGTATTGCTATGTTTTGGGAGAGCTATACTCGAAGACAGAAGAAGAAAGAAGCAAGTGATGTTGAGCTGGCAAAATCATTGGTGTCAAAGGAATGAAGAAATGACGTGGCATTTCTCAAGAGTTTAAATTGGAATTGTTATTCTTTTATTCTGGAATTTGTTAAGAGATTCAATTAGAACTTCTTATCTCCGATTGTAGTTTAAATAGCTGAAGAATTATCTTGTGCATTCTGTGATTTATATGTGAATTTCCATGATTTCAATACGAAATTCAGTGTTTGCCTTTTCTAGACTCTAACAGGTGCCTTGAAATACTTAAGCATATAGTAAACAATTTTTGATCCGGACCAAAATGTTTACTATAGATTTAATTGATTACATTCAAAAGTTATTTGTAAAAAAGTTATTTCTAAATGATATGTTTATTTTGTTACCAATCAGTAATTCGTTTAAAATTAGAAGTTAAAATAATTGTTTGGAAATATTAGATTCTGCTCTCGCTTCTAAAGGCAATTTCTGGCGACAGTGCGTGATTTCCTGCTGCGATTTATACGGCGAGATTGGACTTCGAGACACATTGACGGTTGGAAGTCGATAAGCAACGGGGAGGGGAGGGAGAATTATTGAAGGTGATTTTCAGCGAGAGTAAGTAAGTTCCGGTGACGATTTTTGCAGCGAGATCAGGTTTTTTCGAGACACGGTGACGGTTGGAAGCCGATTACCGAAGGCGAGAGGAGGGAAGGGTATCGAAGGTTTGGGAGGTACCCGTGAGCTTTGTTAGGGAAGGCACACATGGGTACTGAGGTAAAGTAATATGTCGATTATGCATTTTGTTTTTTCGAATCGATTTGGTTACTAAAAGTATACATTTGAGATATCAAAGGATCAAATTAGATCCAACAAGATCTATTTTCTGGGTTTGGGGATTAGTCTAACTTCCTCTGATAATATTACTTTCGGAGGTTAGGAGTCCAAGATGATCTGATCTGTGGTTTGGCAAAGTGTTGATGTACCTCGGGTATTCCGATGGAATAGGTGGGAAGGAGTATGTCGCTTGGTGAGGGTTATAGTGGTTACAGTTGCGATTAATTTTCTTATAGAGAGAGGATTAATTGTAAATGGTACATGGCTGGTGTCCATAAGAGATTCAATCTTCTCAATAGATTGAGATCGTTAATGGGTAAGAGTTGGGATGGTGGCAGAGGGGTGGGACCTTTCTGTATATGTCATCTTGGTTAATTAAGGGTTGCATAGCTGGAATGGTGATTAATTATCAATCTATATGTTATTTTCAGTCTCAACGTGGTTCTAGTTCCATGCATAGATACGTTCGAGAGATTGATATTGTTCTGTATTTGGCTAAAACCTGTTCAATTGTTAAGTCAGGGCTAAGATTCTTTGGCTCTGGATATTTCTTCAGGAGGAGGAATGATAAGTGGCTTTGATTCCCTGACATTACTAAGGTTTTGGAAGAATTAAAGGGAGGAAGGTCAATGGTACTTCAACCTCATCAGTTAGTTTTTGCACATTTTTATTTTCAAACACAAGCAAGTGTGAAAACGTGTTTAAATTTAAATTTCAAATATAACCGGATTTTATGGAGAAAGTCTAGTGCTTGTTTAGATAAGATTAAGTCAAATTGCCGAATTCTTAGTCCAATTATTCAAGAGAATTGGAGGGTTTAGATGTTAGTCATTGATAGAGATAGGGATATGCTATTTCTATTAATATCCTTGGTTTATAGGCTCAATTGGGGCATAAATAATCTGGTAAGATATAGCTCAATAATGGGGTGGTCTGTCTATTTAAAGGGGAGTCGAATAACATAATCCTTTAAGACTTTATCTCTGCATTTTTCAATATTAAAAGTACTAGATCGATATACAAATTTAGGACTGCTAATGTCTCAAGTAGGTTTCAATAAGAAGGGTATGGCGTCAAAGTCGCCACCTAGAATATTAAAAATAAAGATACCCAAAATTGACAATTCTGCCTTGTTGGCAAGGAGTTCGAAAGTCATGATGGGACGTTGTCTTAATCCAATGTTGCAGAATGTGGATACCTTTTTATTTAGGATGCCACAGTTTTGAGTTCAGGTGGATAGGGTCCGAGGTCTCAACTTAGGCAATGGCCATTTTCAGTTTGAGTTTCAAACAGAATCGGATATGGTAAGTGTCTTAGATAATGGGTCAATAAATTTTGATGGATGGATGGTGTCTTATGCTCCGTGGAAACCCATGGCTGATGCGGACTATCCCAAATTCATTAGATTTTGGATAAGAAACACGGGAATCCCCTTTGAATATAGGGTAGAGGAAGTGTACCATTTGGTAGCTAGCTCATTGGGTCTAGTTATAAGTATCGATGTCTTGAAAGGACAAGTTCTCATTGAGATCGCTTGTTCTAAGCCATTAATCTTTTCATCGGTACTAGAATTTGAAGAGGGACGTGAATCAAAAGTGATGTTTGAGTATGAACGCTTGGAGGGATATTGTAGTCTGTGTTATCGCATGACACATGATGTCTCTAAATGTTATAAAGCAAAACCAAGTCAGGTCTCAAAGAATGAAAATATTAGGAGGCTAGGTAATGGGGAGAGAAATAGGTCATATAAATGGGCGTTTTAGGTACAAGTAAAGGTACTGGGTTATTAGCGCATTCCAAAATCGGTAAAGACAACGTGGAGAAAAGTAAAAGAGGAAGATGATCTTCCACGCTTCAGCCACATATTGTTGAAAGAGAGAAGGTACAAAAATTAAACCTTCAAACTGCTTTTGTTGGTGAGATTACTTACCACATGACCTTGATATATTTTCAGGGAAACGTGGCATATTTGGGACAAGAACCAACATCACTAAAGAAGGTACGCAGACCTTTGTTTCAAAAGGAGAATCAAGCCTTATTAGTTGATGATGTGGGTAACGAGGAAGCTGAGAACATGTCGGCCTCTGCTGACTTGCAGCTTCCTAGTTCGGAGATGATGGAGATGTTGGAGGCATCTGATGATCTCAGTGTCGAATTAGAGCAGCCTGTAAATGACGTGGAAGATGAGACAATGGTTGAGCTCGTCGATGGCGAGTCAGAGCTATTAACTAAAGTTGTTTTGGATGAGTTGGCTTTGGAAGCTGTGATGAATAGTCGCCGTGTTTTATCAGCGGAGGAGCAAGCTCAAATAAATGAAGCAATGGCGAAAAAACTGCAAAAATGCAAATATGCGGAAATGAAAAGCTACCAGCAGGGATGGGTAAGTCGGGAATCCGGATTTCAACCCCATTAAGAGGTATCAGTACAAGAAAACTGGCTTTGGTTGGTACGATGTCGCCAATGAAGACACCAAGATTACCAAGCCCAAGGAGGGTAAACCAAATGAGCATGACAAAGGCTCCAAGAAATTTAATTTATGAATTTAAGATTATTCTGTTGGAATTGTCAATGTTTGGGTAATAAACTTACAATAAGTTATCAGAAAATAAAAATAAATTGTTTGTCTTGGAAAAAATTCAACATCATTTGGGCTTTAGTAATTTGGTAACGGTTGATCCGATATGTTCAAGTGGAGGCCTAGCTTTATTTTACCACAATAATTATAATGTGAAAATTAACTATAAGTGTAAGAATATGATAGATATATCATTAGACCTTGACGGTATAAGATCATACATAACATTTTTTTATGGCGGACCAGTTCAAATTGAAAGACCATATGTTTTGGAAAGGCTTACAAGATTGGGCATCAATCGTCCGAAGTGAGAATATTAAGTAAGGAGGACAGGAAAGTAGTAGACTGTAAAAGAGTAATCGAACTACAAATTGCTAATACAATAGTAGATGTAGATGCCTTACGAGACGCAAATGTGAAGCTAAAGCATGCTTACCTCGAGGAGGAGGTTTATTGAAAAAAAAGAAGGAATAAATGGTTAAAAGAGGGTGATGAGAACACTAAGTCTTTCAGACAGTTGTGCACCAGAGGTGGGCGAGTAATAGGATTACCGGGTTAATGAATAGATGGGGTCAGTGGGTTCATAAAGACAGAGACGTCTTGAATAAGACGGTTGCTTATTTCTCGGACCTTTTTTCTAGTAATGGTACAAGCCAGGTTATTGTGAGCGATTTGGAGTGTAAGGTTACATAACTGGATAATCAATTCCTCATGAGACCTACTACCGAGGAGGAGGTAAGAACATCACTATTCCTAATGGACCCGGATAAGACTCTGGGACCGAATGGAATGACGGCTCCGTTTTTCCAATACTCTTGGGATTTACTTAAGAAAGATCTAATATCACTAGTGGAAAATTTCTTACGAAATGGGGCTTCTAACAGAAGGTTAAATAAGACAAATATATGTCTTATCCCTAAGATTCCTCGGCTGACTAAAATGGCGGATTTCAGGCCAATTAGTTTGTGCAATATTGGGTATAGATTAATTACAAAAATTTTGTGTTTGAGATTGAAACGAGTCTTACCGAAGATTGTGTTGGAAACACAGTCAGCTTTTATCGCATGTCGGTTGATCT
>JAKUCM010007803.1:0-41715 GCA_023374145.1 Lepidium sativum
GAAGAAAGAAATACACTATAAATGGCTGAGGGAAAAACGACAAAGGCATTGTATCAACTATCAATGTATGACACATATGTATCTCTTAACTTTTCTTAAACCTCTCATTTAAGAGACATTCTTGGCTTATTAAGCCATTATTCTTCTAAAAAAATCTAACTAATAGTTAAGAACCCTAATAAGGTATCTCATTGAAGCTGGTCTAAGACCACCATTATTGGTGGTCTCTAAATTTGGGTTTCTAGTAATTAAATAATAATTATAGTAGAGTTAAGAGATGGTAGTTTGTTTTGAGTTTGTGTAGGTGATTATTGGTAGTTTTTAGGAAGAGTTTCTTAATTTTTTTTTTTTTAAAGTAATATAATTATTGGAAATGATTAATTGCAAGACATACACTTAGAATAGATAATCTTAAGCAAAATCAATTTAATCAATGATTTGTTGAAAATTTAATCCATATATGCTCTACCAAATCGTTCTTCAATTGTTCATGGATAGTTCGATCACGAATTCGAGATCGAGTGGCCATCATATCAACAAGATTTGAAGAGATATTTGTAGAATATGTGTTTTGTGAAGATTTAAAACAACGAAAATCCAAAACTTAATGCCCAAAGCAACAAAGGATATGAATGCAAAACCTTAGCTTTGGGATTTGAGATAATGCATTTAGCCAAAAAGAGTATTCAGTTCCATAGAAACTTGTACATTGCAAGTGAAGTATTATGGTAAACACAAACCTGTTTTATTTCTGGAGGAGCAGGAATTTCAGGAGCCAAAAGGTCTTCACGTTCCTCAAGATCATTACCAACTGCTTCATCATCATAAGTGAAAATTTCCTCATGCTCCCAATCATCCCCTGAATAAATCAGCACATTAACAATATTTAGACATTCTCCAGTTTTGTTTAATGATATAATAAAATTGTAAAGATCATGCATTGCATAATTTGAGTCAGAGTTGTGAACCAGACACTACCACGCTCTCTCAATTCTCAAACACACATAGACTCCTATATATAAGATCTAATCTTAAGATCAACAACTTAATCTCCCTCTCTTCCCCAACTTAATAAATTTCTTAAACATGGAATCTATGTGGTGTGACTTATGTCGAAGTACGATAAAGAGAGCCATGGTACTAGTTATTACGTTGATGTGGCTCGGTGGCACGTTTGGAGAGCTTGATGAACAGCTATTCCAAGTGGGGAAGTTTAAGATGTTCGTTGACGAGCTTCCAGATATGCCTAGACTCCATGGCTATAACTCTGTTCATGGCGTCTTTCAACCAACTTCTCTTCAAATCGTCATGTTCTTAACCAAATGAGCAATTCTTCTTCTCTTCATTCTATTTTTTTTTTGCTTTTTAGAAATAACAATCGATTGGTTAAGAGCATCTCCAATGCTAAGAACCTCTAGTGAGTTTACAAAAAGCAACTTCAATAAAAAAGAGTTGGTTTTCTTACCTTGAGCTGAGATACATCAAATAAATGATCTTTCTTGCGTCTTGTGTTGGTTTTGGATTCACGTTGATCCTTATGGTTTCACCTTCCTTCAAACCCATCAAAACACAACAAAAATATCTTTTGAGTTCCACTTATTCCCAATGTTAAAGATTGACTTTGACATTAACAAGTTACTGATATCACAGCTATTATTCATGAAGAAGAACAAAGTAGAACTAGTTACTAGCGTCTAAATTAAGAACCTTCCAACTCAGCTAGAGTTTGCATGTCCTCACTGATCACAACTGTCGGCAACATGTATTTATTTATGTAATTTAAGGAAAACAGAGATGAGTCATGAGACCTAGATGGAGAGAAACAATGTTAGAAGAAGGGAACACAAAGAAAGAAGAATCTTTGAAACCACAAATTAGAATAAGAGAGAAAAAAGAAGTTTGTGTGGAAAATCTAAATCTTATGGAAACCGTAATACAATTGCTCTAATGCACTAACTTCAGAGACGACCATAAGACACAAGAGAAGATTGTCTTACTAATCAACAACCAAGAAATTGATTGCTTCCCTAAATCCAGTGAGACTAGTTATGAATGTGTTTTTTAAACTTGCTAATCATCAATTCTACATCTCAGACAAGTCATTTCTTTGGTTCTTAAAACAACAACCAGGACGAATAGTTTAAATATACAAGGACAAGGTAATAGTTATTAGTTCCTTACCACTTCTTGTTGAAGCTTGTTGTTCAGTTGAATCGCAGAGTTCTTTTCCTCGGTGAGCCTTGTGATGAGAGCTCTTGCCTGATATCATACAACTCAATAAGTGTTAAAATTACATTTAATAGAAGGACCACTTCCGTCTCCTAGCTTCCAATTAGTAGTCATTAGGTTTGTCTCAGCTTAGTACAATGCAATTTCACGCATAAACCGCTTAGTAAAAAGCTACAACTTTAGCAGAGCTAACCATATTCCTATGCACAAGAATACTGAGGTATTCGATGTATGACACATATGTGAGGAGTGTGAGGTGGAGAAGAAAGAAATACAGTATAAATGGCTGAGGGAAAAACGACAAAGGCATTGTATCAACTATCAATGTATGACACATATGTATCTCTTAACTTTTCTTAAACCTCTCATTTAAGAGACGTTCTTGGCTTATTAAGCCATTATTCTTCTAAAAAAATCTAACTAATAGTTAAGAACCCTAATAAGGTATCTCATTGAAGCTGGTCTAAGACCACCATTATTGGTGGTCTCTAAATTTGGGTTTCTAGTAATTAAATAATAATTATAGTAGAGTTAAGAGATGGTAGTTTGTTTTGAGTTTGTGTAGGTGATTATTGGTAGTTTTTAGGAAGAGTTTCTTAATTTTTTTTTTTTTAAAGTAATATAATTATTGGAAATGATTAATTGCAAGACATACACTTAGAATAGATAATCTTAAGCAAAATCAATTTAATCAATGATTTGTTGAAAATTTAATCCATATATGCTCTACCAAATCGTTCTTCAATTGTTCATGGATAGTTCGATCACGAATTCGAGATCGAGTGGCCATCATATCAACAAGATTTGAAGAGATATTTGTAGAATATGTGTTTTGTGAAGATTTAAAACAACGAAAATCCAAAACTTAATGCCCAAAGCAACAAAGGATATGAATGCAAAACCTTAGCTTTGGGATTTGAGATAATGCATTTAGCCAAAAAGAGTATTCAGTTCCATAGAAACTTGTACATTGCAAGTGAAGTATTATGGTAAACACAAACCTGTTTTATTTCTGGAGGAGCAGGAATTTCAGGAGCCAAAAGGTCTTCACGTTCCTCAAGATCATTACCAACTGCTTCATCATCATAAGTGAAAATTTCCTCATGCTCCCAATCATCCCCTGAATAAATCAGCACATTAACAATATTTAGACATTCTCCAGTTTTGTTTAATGATATAATAAAATTGTAAAGATCATGCATTGCATAATTTGAGTCAGAGTTGTGAACCAGACACTACCACGCTCTCTCAATTCTCAAACACACATAGACTCCTATATATAAGATCTAATCTTAAGATCAACAACTTAATCTCCCTCTCTTCCCCAACTTAATAAATTTCTCAAACATGGAATCTATGTGGTGTGACTTATGTCGAAGTACGATAAAGAGAGCCATGGTACTAGTTATTACGTTGATGTGGCTCGGTGGCACGTTTGGAGAGCTTGATGAACAGCTATTCCAAGTGGGGAAGTTTAAGATGTTCGTTGACGAGCTTCCAGATATGCCTAGACTCCATGGTTATAACTCTGTTCATGGCGTCTTTCAACAAACTTCTCTTCAAATCGTCATGTTCTTAACCAAATGAGCAATTCTTCTTCTCTTCATTCTATTTTTTTTTTGCTTTTTAGAAATAACAATCGATTGGTTAAGAGCATCTCCAATGCTAAGAACCTCTAGTGAGTTTACAAAAAGCAACTTCAATAAAAAAGAGTTGGTTTTCTTACCTTGAGCTGAGATACATCAAATAAAGGATCTTTCTTGCGTCTTGTGTTGGTTTTGGATTCACGTTGATCCTTATGGTTTCACCTTCCTTCAAACCCATCAAAACACAACAAAAATATCTTTTGAGTTCCACTTATTCCCAATGTTAAAGATTGACTTTGACATTAACAAGTTACTGATATCACAGCTATTATTCATGAAGAAGAACAAAGTAGAACTAGTTACTAGCGTCTAAATTAAGAACCTTCCAACTCAGCTAGAGTTTGCATGTCCTCACTGATCACAACTGTCGGCAACATGTATTTATTTATGTAATTTAAGGAAAACAGAGATGAGTCATGAGACCTAGATGGAGAGAAACAATGTTAGAAGAAGGGAACACAAAGAAAGAAGAATCTTTGAAACCACAAATTAGAATAAAAGAGAAAAAAGAAGTTTGTGTGGAAAATCTAAGTCTTATGGAAACCGTAATACAATTGCTCTAATGCACTAACTTCAGAGACGACCATAAGACACAAGAGAAGATTGTCTTACTAATCAACAACCAAGAAATTGATTGCTTCCCTAAATCCAGTGAGACTAGTTATGAATGTGTTTTTTAAATTTGCTAATCATCAATTCTACATCTCAGACAAGTCATTTCTTTGGTTCTTAAAACAACAACCAGGACGAATAGTTTAAATATACAAGGACAAGGTAATAGTTATTAGTTCCTTACCACTTCTTGTTGAAGCTTGTTGTTCAGTTGAATCGCAGAGTTCTTTTCCTCGGTGAGCCTTGTGATGAGAGCTCTTGCCTGATATCATACAACTCAATAAGTGTTAAAATTACATTTAATAGAAGGACCACTTCCGTCTCCTAGCTTCCAATTAGTAGTCATTAGGTTTGTCTCAGCTTAGTACAATGCAATTTCACGCATAAACCGCTTAGTAAAAAGCTACAACTTTAGCAGAGCTAACCATATTCCTATGCACAAGAATACTGAGGTATTCAATGTATGACACATATGTGAGGAGTGAGAGGTGGAGAAGAAAGAAATACAGTATAAATGGCTGAGGGAAAAACGACAAAGGCATTGTATCAACTATCAATGTATGACACATATGTATCTCTTAACTTTTCTTAAACCTCTCATTTAAGAGACGTTCTTGGCTTATTAAGCCATTATTCTTCTAAAAAAATCTAACTAATAGTTAAGAACCCTAATAAGGTATCTCATTGAAGCTGGTCTAAGACCACCATTATTGGTGGTCTCTAAATTTGGGTTTCTAGTAATTAAATAATAATTATAGTAGAGTTAAGAGATGGTAGTTTGTTTTGAGTTTGTGTAGGTGATTATTGGTAGTTTTTAGGAAGAGTTTCTTAATTTTTTTTTTTTTTTAAAGTAATATAATTATTGGAAATGATTAATTGCAAGACATACACTTAGAATAGATAATCTTAAGCAAAATCAATTTAATCAATGATTTGTTGAAAATTTAATCCATATATGCTCTACCAAATCGTTCTTCAATTGTTCATGGATAGTTCGATCACGAATTCGAGATCGAGTGGCCATCATATCAACAAGATTTGAAGAGATATTTGTAGAATATGTGTTTTGTGAAGATTTAAAACAACGAAAATCCAAAACTTAATGCCCAAAGCAACAAAGGATATGAATGCAAAACCTTAGCTTTGGGATTTGAGATAATGCATTTAGCCAAAAAGAGTATTCAGTTCCATAGAAACTTGTACATTGCAAGTGAAGTATTATGGTAAACACAAACCTGTTTTATTTCTGGAGGAGCAGGAATTTCAGGAGCCAAAAGGTCTTCACGTTCCTCAAGATCATTACCAACTGCTTCATCATCATAAGTGAAAATTTCCTCATGCTCCCAATCATCCCCTGAATAAATCAGCACATTAACAATATTTAGACATTCTCCAGTTTTGTTTAATGATATAATAAAGTTGTAAAGATCATGCATTGCATAATTTGAGTTAGAGTTGTGAACCAGACACTACCACGCTCTCTCAATTCTCAAACACACATAGACTCCTATATATAAGATCTAATCTTAAGATCAACAACTTAATCTCCCTCTCTTCCCCAACTTAATAAATTTCTCAAACATGGAATCTATGTGGTGTGACTTATGTCGAAGTACGATAAAGAGAGCCATGGTACTAGTTATTACGTTGATGTGGCTCGGTGGCACGTTTGGAGAGCTTGATGAACAGCTATTCCAAGTGGGGAAGTTTAAGATGTTCGTTGACGAGCTTCCAGATATGCCTAGACTCCATGGTTATAACTCTGTTCATGGCGTCTTTCAACAAACTTCTCTTCAAATCGTCATGTTCTTAACCAAATGAGCAATTCTTCTTCTCTTCATTCTATTTTTTTTTTGCTTTTTAGAAATAACAATCGATTGGTTAAGAGCATCTCCAATGCTAAGAACCTCTAGTGAGTTTACAAAAAGCAACTTCAATAAAAAAGAGTTGGTTTTCTTACCTTGAGCTGAGATACATCAAATAAAGGATCTTTCTTGCGTCTTGTGTTGGTTTTGGATTCACGTTGATCCTTATGGTTTCACCTTCCTTCAAACCCATCAAAACACAACAAAAATATCTTTTGAGTTCCACTTATTCCCAATGTTAAAGATTGACTTTGACATTAACAAGTTACTGATATCACAGCTATTATTCATGAAGAAGAACAAAGTAGAACTAGTTACTAGCGTCTAAATTAAGAACCTTCCAACTCAGCTAGAGTTTGCATGTCCTCACTGATCACAACTGTCGGCAACATGTATTTATTTATGTAATTTAAGGAAAACAGAGATGAGTCATGAGACCTAGATGGAGAGAAACAATGTTAGAAGAAGGGAACACAAAGAAAGAAGAATCTTTGAAACCACAAATTAGAATAAAAGAGAAAAAAGAAGTTTGTGTGGAAAATCTAAGTCTTATGGAAACCGTAATACAATTGCTCTAATGCACTAACTTCAGAGACGACCATAAGACACAAGAGAAGATTGTCTTACTAATCAACAACCAAGAAATTGATTGCTTCCCTAAATCCAGTGAGACTAGTTATGAATGTGTTTTTTAAATTTGCTAATCATCAATTCTACATCTCAGACAAGTCATTTCTTTGGTTCTTAAAACAACAACCAGGACGAATAGTTTAAATATACAAGGACAAGGTAATAGTTATTAGTTCCTTACCACTTCTTGTTGAAGCTTGTTGTTCAGTTGAATCGCAGAGTTCTTTTCCTCGGTGAGCCTTGTGATGAGAGCTCTTGCCTGATATCATACAACTCAATAAGTGTTAAAATTACATTTAATAGAAGGACCACTTCCGTCTCCTAGCTTCCAATTAGTAGTCATTAGGTTTGTCTCAGCTTAGTACAATGCAATTTCACGCATAAACCGCTTAGTAAAAAGCTACAACTTTAGCAGAGCTAACCATATTCCTATGCACAAGAATACTGAGGTATTCAATGTATGACACATATGTGAGGAGTGAGAGGTGGAGAAGAAAGAAATACAGTATAAATGGCTGAGGGAAAAACGACAAAGGCATTGTATCAACTATCAATGTATGACACATATGTATCTCTTAACTTTTCTTAAACCTCTCATTTAAGAGACGTTCTTGGCTTATTAAGCCATTATTCTTCTAAAAAAATCTAACTAATAGTTAAGAACCCTAATAAGGTATCTCATTGAAGCTGGTCTAAGACCACCATTATTGGTGGTCTCTAAATTTGGGTTTCTAGTAATTAAATAATAATTATAGTAGAGTTAAGAGATGGTAGTTTGTTTTGAGTTTGTGTAGGTGATTATTGGTAGTTTTTAGGAAGAGTTTCTTAATTTTTTTTTTTTTTAAAGTAATATAATTATTGGAAATGATTAATTGCAAGACATACACTTAGAATAGATAATCTTAAGCAAAATCAATTTAATCAATGATTTGTTGAAAATTTAATCCATATATGCTCTACCAAATCGTTCTTCAATTGTTCATGGATAGTTCGATCACGAATTCGAGATCGAGTGGCCATCATATCAACGAGATTTGAAGAGATATTTGTAGAATATGTGTTTTGTGAAGATTTAAAACAACGAAAATCCAAAACTTAATGCCCAAAGCAACAAAGGATATGAATGCAAAACCTTAGCTTTGGGATTTGAGATAATGCATTTAGCCAAAAAGAGTATTCAGTTCCATAGAAACTTGTACATTGCAAGTGAAGTATTATGGTAAACACAAACCTGTTTTATTTCTGGAGGAGCAGGAATTTCAGGAGCCAAAAGGTCTTCACGTTCCTCAAGATCATTACCAACTGCTTCATCATCATAAGTGAAAATTTCCTCATGCTTCCCAATCATCCCCTGAATAAATCAGCACATTAACAATATTTAGACATTCTCCCGTTTTGTTTAATGGATAACAACAAAGAACAATCCATTTCTGTCCACAAATCGACTACTACTCACCTTTCTCAATGTCATCATCATCCATGTCATGATCACCACCCCTTGGACCTAACACAACAACAATAAAGTTGTAGTATATTGGGGTGTTGAAAATGAGACTGAATCTCAACTTCTCTTCTGAGCTAATGTTCAACTTGAGATTGTTGAAGCTGACTCTTAAAAAGAACCTTTAGCGCAACAATGTGATTGCTCTGTTTCATGTTTGCATATTAGTGATATTCTGAAGATCATCATGTTCTACAAAAAGGGAATTAAAACAAATCAAAGGCATACTGACCCGTTTTTCTCTGGCGAGATAGACATGACCGAATTTTCCTCTCCCAAGAGGCTTTCCAATGTCAAAATCAGTTAAAGTCCATCTCTTTTGTGCAGCTGCAGAAGCATCTGAAGCCTCCTGATATCAAAGTCCAACAAATATAATGAAAACCATTTCAGATCAACAATTTATAACCCTTGTTCATCTGCCCTGCAAGTTCAAAGCTTTAACGGGCCAAAAACATGGTCAACAATGTAACGTTTTCTCAATCACTAAATTCGCCTCCAGAAAAATCAAACATATATCGATCTCACAAATTCACAAAATCCTCAAAACTCTAGTTCTCGAAATGACGCAGAAATTAAGAGATTAATCACGCCACAAAGCCTATCTCGTGAAACATTATCTCGCTCTATTCAGACCTAACACAAGGAAAAACGAAAAAAAAAAACAGAGGCTAATTTGGACATGGAACAATTGTTCCTTACCTTCTTCGACTGTTGTGTCTCCGTCGAGATCGCCATGGAAAGGATCTATTCGCCGACAAAGAGAGAGTAGAAAGAGAAAGAGAAGAGAGAAGATAAACATACCAGCTGCGGATCAAGCTGCATGCGACGGAGATGTGCTTCATGTGCCTCAGTCGGCGGTTATCGATTCACCGAGGAGAGCCTAGTCACCGACGATTGAATCGCCGCTGGGAGAGAAGACAGCGAAGCGGCAGCTTCTGAGAAAGAAACGAGATCGAGAAACCCCTTTCTTCACTTTTTTTTCCTTCCAATCAAATGCTGCCACGTATGCAACTCTAATAACACAAAAGGTTTCTTATTTAAGAAACGTTTCTACTCATTTTAATTACTTTTTAATTTATTTTTAAATCAAAATTACCTTAAGAAACTCAATAGCCGATAATCAGGCTCTAACATTATCGTATCTCACTTGTTTACGGCAGTCATGCATTTATTCCACTCCTCACTTATTAGTTCTTTAGATAACAAGAGTCATAATGGGCTTCGGTTTAAGCCCATATGTTTAGGCCCATATATTGTAGTTGATGATGTGGCTTTACATAGAAATTTCATAGAAATTTACCAGCAACGCCTGTGTTCGCATACGGTACATCGCGGAGCAGAGCAACAGTTCCTGGTCCAACAATCGAAGCCGTCTATGGAGTAGACACATATGTGACGTGGCGTTATCACCTCCCTTCATCTCATATCCTTCCTTGGGACCCCACAATCTCACCCGCAACCCCAAAACACGGTGGAATTCCTACAGTGGTTCACTTACACTGTGGAATCCACGAACCGGCCAGTGATGTAAATGCTGACGCTTGGTTTACAGCCGATTTTAGTAGAACCGGACCAAAGTGGACCAAAACGACGTTGCATTATGAGAACAAGCAGCAGCCTGGTAACATGTGGTACCATGACCACGCCATGGGTTTGACCCGAGTCAACTTACTTGCTGGTTTGTTAGGTGCTTATGTTCTCCGTCACCAGACTGTTGAATCTCCTCTCCGGTTAACTAGTGGCAATGAATTTGATCGACCGTTGATCGTCTTCGATCCTAGCTTTCGTACAGATGGTTCGATTTACATGAATTCCACTGGGAATAACCCGTGGATTCACCCTCAATGGCAACCAGAATATTTCGGCGATGTGATAATCGTGAATGGAAAAGCGTGGCCGCGATTAACAGTTCGGCGTCAGAAATACAGATTCCGCATTATTAATGCTAGTAAGGTAGTGTTGAGAATATAAATTTGATTTTGGATCAAGTTAATGTTGGGTAAAATCCAATTAACTTATATTGGACTAAACCCATTTCTTGATCCATTATCTAGAAGTATCTAAAACTCAACCTTTTTTGAATGTTCTAGAGAATTTGAGAGAGAAATATCTACACATTTATCTAGATTATTATAATAAAATATTAGTAGAACTCTCTAGATTTAGGATTAAAATATTCTATATATTTTGTACTTTGGAGGCTATAAATACCTCATCTCCCTTACCATTTGAAATCATCCAAGAAATAAGAAATCCTCTTAAATAATAAAAAGTTTCTTCTAAAATCATTTATCCTCTTCAAAATTCTCCAAACACTTTCTCTTAAATACTTTCTCCATCACTTCTAAAATAATTTTCCTTCTAACAAAGTGGTATCAGAGCTAGAAGATTTTTTAAGAAGATGACAAGTAATGGTGTTCCCTTCCAAGTTTCGATGCTCACAAAGAACAACTATGATACTTGGAGTTTAAGGATGACGGCTATCTTAGGAGCACATGATGCATGGGAAGTCGTCGAGAAAGGGTACATCGAACCGGAGAATGAAGGTAGTCTATCTCAAACTCAAAATGATAGTTTAAGAGATTCAAGGAAGAGAGACAAGAAGGCTCTCAGTCTAATCTATCAAGGATTAGATGAAGATACGTTCGAGAAAGTTGCTGAAGCAAAGACAGCAAAGCAAGCATGGGAAAAGCTTCGTACTTCATACAAAGGTGCCGATCAAGTAAAGAAGGTACGTCTTCAAACTCTAAGAGGAGAATTTGAAGCATTACAAATGAAGGAAGGAGAACTTGTGTCGGAGTATTTTTCAAGAGTTTTGATGGTAACTAATAATCTAAAAAGAAATGGTGAGAAGCTAGAGGATGTGAGAATCATGGAGAAAGTTCTTAGATCGTTGGTTCCAAACTTCGAGCATATAGTTACCGTCATAGAATAGACAAAAGATTTGGAGGCTATGATGATAGAGGAACTTCTTGGATCATTACAAGCATATGAAGAAAAGAAGAAGAAGAAAGAAGATATCGTGGAGCAAGTTCTTAAGTTGCAAATCAATCAAGAAACTGGCCGAAATCATCTAAGACAAAGTGGCGGTCAATTTCAAGGAAGAGGTCGTGGTGGATATGGAAGAAATTGGAGACCATATGAAGAAAACTCTAACCAAAGAGGAGGAAGCTCATCAAGAGGTCGTGGACGAGAATCTATGAAATCAAGGTACGATAAGTCAAGTCTTAAATGTTACAATTGCAAAAAGTTTGGACACTATGCTTCCGAATGTAAGGCTCCAATCAACCAAAAAGTTGAAGAGAGGTCCAACTACGTTGAAGAAATAAGTCATAAAGGAGATATGCTATTGATGGCTTATAAGAAAGATGAACGAGATGAGATTCACAAGTGGTACCTTGATAGTGGAGCAAGTAATCATATGTGTGGAAAAAGAAGCATGTTCACGGAGCTTGATGAGTCGGTGAAAGGAAACGTAGTTTTGGGAGATGAATCAAAAATGGAGGTAAAAGGTAAAGGAAATATTCTTATTCGATTAAAGAATGTAGATCATCAATTTATATCCAATGTCTACTACATCCCAAGTATGAAGACCAACATCTTAAGTCTAGGACAACTCGTAGAGAAAGGTTATGACATTCGACTCAAGGACAATAACCTTTCTTTAAGAGACAATGCCAACAATCTCATTACCAAGGTGCCGATGACAAAGAATAGAATGTTTATTCTTAACATTCAAAGTGACATCACACAATGTCTCAAGATGTGTTATAAGGAGGATTCTTGGCTTTGGCATCTTCGATTCGGGCATCTAAATTTTGGAAGTTTAAAGCTACTTTCCAAGAAAGAAATGGTGAGAGGATTGCCTTGTATCAACCATCCAAATCAAGTGTGTGTAGGGTATTTACTTGGAAAACAATTCAAAACTAGTTTTCCAAAGGAGTCAGATACAAGAGCTAGGAAGCCGTTGGAACTTATCCACACAGATGTTTGTGGTCCATTCAAGCCAAAATCACTTGGTAAAAGTAACTACTTCCTTCTCTTTATTGATGATTTTTCAAGAAAAACATGGGTTTACTTTTTGAAGGAAAAATCCGAGGTGTTCGAAAACTTTAAAAAGTTTAAAGCCCAAGTCGAGAAGGAAAGTGGTCTTGTCATCAAAGCCATGAGATCTGATCGTGGAGGAGAGTTCACTTCTAAGGAGTTTTTGAAGTATTGTGAAGACAATGGCATTAGAAGACAATTGACGGTTCCAAGATCCCCTCAACAAAATAGAGTAGCGGAAAGAAAAAATAGAACAATTCTTGATATGGCAAGAAGCATGCTCAAAAGTAAGAAACTAACAAAGGAGTTTTGGGCAGAAGCAGTAGCATGTGCAGTCTACATATCAAACCGATCTCTGACAAGAAGCATTTCAGAAAAGACACCACAAGAAACTTGGAGTGGAAGAAAGCCCTGCGTTTCACATCTAAGAGTCTTTGGAAGCCTTGCTCACGCTCATGTACCAGATGAAAGGCGAAGCAAACTAGACGACAAAAATGAGAAGTACATATTCATTGGATATGATGCCAACTCCAAAGGTTACAAGCTTTACAATCCAGATACAAAGAAGACAATCATAAGTCGAAATGTCATTTTTGATGAAGAAGGAGAATGGGAATGGAGTTCAAATGATGAAGAGTACAATTTTTTTCCTTCTTTTGAAGAAGAGACTTTGGAACAACCAAGAGAAGATCACGTTACACCACCAATTTCAACAACTACAAGCTCTCTTGAAGATGAAAGTCCAAGCCAAGGGATTGCACGTTTCAGAAGTCTACAAGAACTTTACGAAGTGACCGAAAATCAAGACAATCTTACCTTATTTTGTCTATTTGCGGATTGCAAGCCTATAAATTTCAAAGAAGCTCAAGAAAAGAAGACATGGAGGAATGCAATGGAGGAGGAAATCAAGTCGATACAGAAGAATGACACATGGGAGTTAGCTTCACTTCCAAATGGGCACAAAGCAATCGGTGTGAAGTGGGTGTACAAAGCAAAGAAGAATGCTAAAGGAGAAATTGAAAGATACAAAGCAAGATTGGTGGAAAAAGGCTATAGTCAAAGAGCAGGAATTGACTATGATGAGGTATTCGCTCCAGTTGCTCGCTTAGAAACTGTTAGACTAATCATTTCATTGGCGGCTCAAAACAAATGGAGAATACATCAAATGGATGTCAAGTCAGCCTTCTTAAATGGTGATATGAATGAAGAAGTCTATATTGAGCAACCACAAGGTTTCATTATCAAGGGAGAAGAAAATAAAGTCTTAAGGTTGAAGAAGGCGCTATATGGATTAAAACAAGCCCCAAGAGCCTGGAATACTCGGATTGATAAGTACTTCAAAGAGAAGGACTTCATCAAGTGTCCATATGAGCATGCACTTTATATTAAATCTCAAAACAATGATATATTGATTGCATGCTTATATGTATATGACTTGATATTCACAGGAAACAATCCAAGTATGTTCGAGAAATTCAAGATGGAGATGATAAAAGAGTTCGAGATAACAGACATTGGACTAATGTCTTACTATCTTGGAATTGAAGTAAAGCAAGACGATGATGGAATATTCATAACTCAAGAAGCCTATGCAAAAGAGGTTCTTAAGAAATTTAAGATGGATGACTCAAATCCAGTTTGTACGCCAATTGAATGTGGAACCAAGTTATCAAAGCACGAAGAAGGAGAGAGTATCGATCCAATAATCTTTAAGAGCTTAGTTGGGAGTTTACGCTACTTGACGTGCACAAGACCTGACATCTTATATGCAGTCGGAGTTGTGAGTCGATACATGGAGCATCCAACTACTACTCATTTTAAAGCAGCAAAGAGGATTCTTCGTTATATCAAGGGTACCACAGATTTTGGTCTTTATTACTCTGTTTCTAATAATTACAAGCTTGTTGGATATAGTGATAGCGATTGGAGTGGAGACATAGACGATCGAAAAAGCACAAGTGGTTTTGTGTTCTACATTGGAGATAAGGCTTTTACATGGGTGTCAAAGAAGCAACCGATTGTCACCCTTTCTACTTGTGAAGCGGAGTATGTAGCGGCTACTTCATGTGTTTGCCATGCTATATGGTTGCGGAACTTACTAAAGGAGCTAAACTTTCAACAAGAGGAGCCAACAAAGATTTTTGTGGATAACAAATCGGCTATAGCTTTAGCGAAGAACCCCGTGTTTCATGATCAGAGTAAGCATATTGACACTCGTTATCACTACATTCGAGAGTGTGTTTCCAAGAAGGATGTGCAATTGGAGTATGTGAAGACAAATGATCAAGTGGCAGACATCTTCACCAAACCTCTTAAGCGGGAAGACTTTATCAAGATGCGGAGTATGCTTGGAGTAGCAAAATCAAGTTTAAGAGGGGGTGTTGAGAATATAAACTTGATTTTGGATCAAGTTAATGTTGGGTAAAATCCAATTAACTTATATTGGGCTAAACCCATTTCTTGATCCATTATCTAGAAGTATCTAAAACTCAACCTCTTTTGAATGTTCTAGAGAATTTGAGAGAGAAATATCTACACATTTATCTAGATTATTATAATAAAATATTAGTAGAACTCTCTAGATTCAGGATTAAAATATTCTATATATTTTGTACTTTGGAGGCTATAAATACCTCCTCTCCCTTACCATTTGAAATCATCCAAGAAATAAGAAATCCTCTTAAATAATAAAAAGCTTCTTCTAAAATCATCTATCCTCTTCAAAATTCTCCAAACACTTTCTCTTAAATATTTTCTCCATCACTTCTAAAATAATTTTCCTTCCAACAGCTAGGTTCTTCAAATCCTTCTTCTCCCATGGTCTCGATTTCTTCGTCGTAGGTTCCGATTCAGCGTATCTTTCGAAACCAGTGACAACTAAATCCATCCTTCTATCTCCATCAGAAATTGCAGACGTTGTCGTCGACTTCTCGAAATCACGGTTGAGAACGGCGGTGCTCGCCAACGACGCGCCGTATCCTTACCCTAGTGGTGATCCCGTCAACGAAGAAAACGGAAAGGTCATCATCAAGAACGAACGAGAAGATGAGACGTCGACAATTCCAAAGAAGCTCATTGATTATTCAAATGCCGACGTGTCAAATTCCGTTCTCAGACGTTATATCGCTATGTACGAATACGTGAGCGAGTCCGACGAGCCTACTCATCTATACGTCAATGGTTTGCCTTACGACGCACCCGTTACAGAAACTCCAAAATCAGGAACCACTGAGGTACACTGTTAGTTAATCAAACGGTCTGATCTATAATTAATTAGGCAAAATTCAATAAGAAACTGTAAAACATTTGATTAGGTGTGGGAAGTGATAAACTTGACAGAGGATAATCATCTGTTACACATTCATTTAGGAATCTTTAAAGTGATGGAGCAAACAGCCTTACTAGAGGCGGGATTAGAAGAGTTCAAGGAATGTATGACGAAACACAACTACGCCGTCAAGTGCCAACTCAGCAAATACGCACGTGGGAAAAAGACAATGGTGACTGCATATGAAAGAGGTTGGAAGAATGTGTTTAAGATGATGCCGAGACATGTCACCGAGATACTCGTCCGCTTTGCTTATATCCATACTAACGCATCTTACCCATTTGAACCAAACCAAGACCCCAGCTACGTCTACCATTGTCACGTAAGTACGACTTCTTAAGTATTGGTAAATCGTTTTTACATTCATAGTGTTGACTGAACAAAGATATATACTATGCATTGCAGATATTGGACCACGAGGACAATATGATGATGAGGCCACTTAAGATTAGGAACTGATATGCAGTGCCGGAGGAACGATTTGGACCACCCTAAGCGAATTAAAAAATTATGCCTTTTTATTAAAAATTAAAAATGATATAAAAAACATATGTTAAAATTAGATAATACAACTTCATAAACTGTTTATAGAAAGAGAAATTTTTAAAAAAAAATTATTGAAATACATTTCTTTTTGCATTTTTTTCTATAAAATCGGTCATTAAACTTGAATAGTCAATTATTTCAACCATAGCTGTCTCAATTGACAACAAAGCAAACTCATTCAATCTCTCTTGTGACATGGTAGACCGGAAATAATTCTTTATCAGCTTCAACTTTGAAAAACTTCTTTCAGCGGTGGCGACTGATACTCGAATAGCCAATAATATGCGATAAGCAACTTCAGTGTTCTCATAACAATCCTCCATCATTTTCAAAAAATCAAGCACTTCAATAGTCTTCTGAACTTCCATTGGTAAAGATTCTCGGAGAATCTTTAATTCCATAAACAAATCATCACCAACAATGTATGAATGCGTATTATTCTTAAAGAAGCTTCCAAGTTCAAACATGATGCCTTCAAACTATCCTCACTTGCGGCTGATAGTCTTTTTAAATCAAACAAAAACCCAAAAGTCTGTTCATACCTTTGGAATTGATCAGACCTGGATACCAGAGAAACTAGAGCTTGATCTATGATTGTGTTGAAGTAATAAATCCTGAAGCTCTCCTCCGGTGATAATAACACATTTTCGTCAACAATCTCTGTGTCTTCATCATAGTGTTTTTTTCTTTTAACAAAACGCTTTTTTTTCACAGGAAATTCAACTTCAATCTCCATATCAACTGCAATTTTCTTAGCCTTAGCCTTTGCTTCCTCAAAACCCGTCTCCCGATATTTTTGAAAATATGACACAAGCCCTTTCAAGTGGTGAATAGCAGCATCTATATCAATGTTTTCTGATTGCAGGCTCTTACTTATTGTGTTGACAACAAAAAGAAGGTCATACCAAATAACCATACCAAAACAAGAACTCAAAACCTCAAATTCCATGTGTTTCACTTAGAGCAAGGGATTCAACATTACTTCGTGTTCCTGGGTCGTCACTACTTTCAGCCAAGTAAAGTAATACTTCTCTGATTTCTAAGGCTTGAAACCTTATTGCTCTGACACTTTACTTTCCCATCGTGTCTGAGACAAAGATTTAAGGGTTAGTCCTTTAACCATCTCTGTCAAAATGTCCCACCTATTTGTTGATGAAGAAAATAAGCAATATATCCTTTGAACGATTCGGAAAAAAGACACAACTTTTATGGAAGAAGATGTTATATCACATAGAACAAGATTAAGACTATGACAACCATATTGTGTGAAGAATGCCCTTGGATTAATTTTTAACAACCTCTTTTGAACTCCCTTGTTCTTTTCTTTCATATTGGATCCATTGTCGTATCCCTGTCCTCTCACATCACCAATGTCTAACTCTAGTCCTACCAATGCATCTTGGAGTAAAGCAAAAAGCCCTTTGCCTAATTTATCTTTGACAATAAAAAATGTCAAAAAAAATCCTCGATCTTGGTTGACATTGTAGAGACATCCAAAGTCATTTGCTTTTTGTGGCTAATATCCGGAGTGAAATCAAGAATTATGGAGAAATACTTTGAATCATGGATCTTCTTTATGATCATAACTTTGATCTCCCTATCAAGCATTTCAATCATTTCATTCTGAATTGTGTGATTAAGGTAATGGGCGTAGATTTCCTTCTTCTTAATTTGTCTAACATGATCCATCATTACTACATCAAACTCAGCAATCATCTCGATAAGACCCAAGAAATTCCCATTATTCGCTTGACCAAGTTTCTCGTTATCTCCACAAAAGGCCAAATTTCTTTGAACTATAGTTTTCACCACTGCAAATATTCTCAATAACACTTCTCTCCAATGGCTTCTCTCTCTATTTAATTCTTCATGAGCATGCTTATCAATGGTATGATTTTTCTGTAATCTCAACTCCAACTCTTTCCAACGTGTCATGGATATAACATGATCATGTGAAACTTCATGTTCTTTTAGCCTTTTCGACAAGTTTCTCCAATAATTATACCCTGCGGTTGTCAAGTTACGACCACCTTTTTCATGCTTAAATAACTTGCAGCAGAAATAAAAATCTTTATCCAAAGTTTTGAGTATATCAACCATCACATGTCTTTCTTTTCTCCGTTTACCATGTCTCTTGTATAGAATGCATGCGAAAAATGCCTACCAAGATTGTCTTTCAGAAACTGATAATGACTTGATAGTCTTATCATAGGACCCTTTTGAACCAACAAATCCCTAAATCCCATATCAACGTTTAACCAATTTTCCGGATCAGAAATATCTTTCTCTTGTTGTTCTTTTTCCTCTTCACCTTGATTTTCAGTCTCATCTTGATGAGTCTCTTTACATTCATCTGAATTTTGAAGCTCACTATTCTGACCAATATCATCTACATGCTCATC
This sequence comes from Lepidium sativum, assembly GCA_023374145.1. Lineage (NCBI taxonomy): Eukaryota > Viridiplantae > Streptophyta > Magnoliopsida > Brassicales > Brassicaceae > Lepidium > Lepidium sativum. The sequence continues at coordinate 18,804 of JAKUCM010007803.1, forward strand.
TTCATTTTCTTCTCTTTGAGTAGCTAAATTCTCAAGTTCAATACTCTTAACTTTCCTTACATACCTGAACATAGAACCTTCTAGTGACTTGATGTTTGCTTCTTGTTTCTTCTTCTTATTTTTGTTTTCAGCTCCCGATGGTTGGCTCTTTTTTATTCCACATGGTTTGCTTTTGCTTACTCCCGACGATGGCATTTTGCTTTTGCTTTTGCTGTTCTTTGCACACACCAGTCTGCACAGAAACAAAAATCAAATTTAATAATCCACCTGTCCAAAACAGCAAAACTTCAATGATTACCTGTAAAACTGATACAATAGCAATATAGCATCATCAATTGTCTAAATAGCAGATAGCGACATAAGCTATTTTGGCTTTAGTGCTCAGCACTATTTGTGCTTGTGCTTGACCAAGTCACAACTCACCAAGATGACTAAAAGAAACTTAAACTATTTTCTTTGATTCTCTTATGAATAATTTACTATTGTTTATTCCTCTAATAGCAAATCTATGATCAATTGATCACTCATTTTCTTTTTTCTAATTAAGTAATAACTAATAAATCACTACACATACTGACACACTTTTTTACGAAAACTTGAAGATAATGATCAATTGATAATTGATGAATTTGTTGAAGGAACTATAAAAAAAAAAGAGTTGAATTCTGTAACTAAAAACTCTCAAGAAGGAGAAGGTGAAAAAATAATCTATACCAAGAGGCCAAAAGCAAGAGGAGATCTTTCATGAGAGAGTCGTCGACTATTCATCTTCTTTAGGTTTAATTAAATTGTTTTCTAACATAAGATTTAACAATTATTAAGAAGTCCTCTAACAGTTATTTTATTTAAAAAAACCCAACTAATATTATTCTTATTTAAGGAGACCTACAAACTAAAGTTTATTCATATTAATAAATATATATATATATAACTAAATTTTTTTATATAAAATATATGCCCCTAAAAAATGGTTATCCCAAGCGGCCGCTATACCTGCTTGTCTTCTAAGCCGGCCCTGCTGATATGTGAAGGTCTAGTCAGCTCTGCAAGGACTATGATGCTGCATACATATAAACTCTTCTAGAGATAAAAATATAGTAAAATTAGATGTCATCAAATCAACTCCATTGAGACTGTAATATAATCTTCTCTCTATACTAATCCCTTGTAATAATTTTAAATTTTAGTATTGGCTAAGCTGAAAGAACTGTTTTTCTGAATCTGCCAGCCTTTTACATCAATAAGCGAACAACAAAAACACAGGTATTATACAACTCTTAAGCCTAAAACTGAAAAGTTCTGTGTTAATGATGATATGCCTCCTAAGGCATACTTTTGTCACAACAAGAAGAAGATCACGGCACAAGAAAGCTTCAGAGAATTAAGACTTGGTTTTTATTTATCTTATTCAATTTTTTTATTGCATTTGTATTTCTTAATGGACTTTAAGTTATATTTTAGTTTCTTTTTATTAATTGGGTCTTTATAAGGTGAGATTGTTCACTACCATACTTTCTTATCTCGTTGGTGAGACAATTGTATCGAACCCAGACTAAAAAGAAAATATGTGGATAGTTGTTTCCCTTTTCCATTATCAATAAAATTCTTCAGGATTGGATAGTTTTCGACGTGACTTTCCCTTTCATCTTAGTGGTTCCTATCAAATGATCACGACTACAAACTTTTGTTGTGATCTAGGAAATTCCTGACTCTGTATAATTTCTTTCAACAAATTAACAGATTTTAATACTGTTCTTTTTGAACTCAACTCATTCTTCCAAAATGAAATCGAACTGAAAGTGTAAGGTTAAACTATAAATCCACGAATTCAACTATTTTAATATGTTTGTATTTTACATGAGTTCAAAAGATAACCCAAAAAATCAACACTTCAGTTTATTTTATTGCATAAGATAGGTAAACATAGTGACAAGCTAGGAACATGATACTCATTTATGGGGTTAGAAACGATATCATATTATATGATACACAAAATTAAATATTAAGTATACACAATATGGGTGATGTATGAATGTCAAGTAGGGACTGTATTGCGAGTTGCAAGTAAAAGTGCTTCATTGGCTGGTTTGGTTACATATATCTGTGGTTTAGAACATAGTTATCTGAAGCACCGGAATCAATAACTAAGAAATTATAATATATAGAAGTTTTAGAGAGATTAGAGATACCGGAATCCTTTAATTTGGCAATATCTTGGATGATCTCATCAAGATCTGACCTGCTTACAATTGCACCATGGGATTTTGCACTCATTACCATAGCTCCTCCTCCTATTTTAGAATTGCCCACCGGTTCTTCTTCCACATCGTTTTCTTGTGCTATATTTGCCCTTTGTTCCTTCTATTTGTTTGTCTTAAAATGGGGGTTGAGGATCCAGCATTTCTCCCTTGTGTGTCTTTTCTTTTTGCAATGCTCACACACCATACTCCTCTTATCTTCGTTTTTGTATGTTACCTTGTGAACGGTGATTAAATCTTTTTTGCTATTAATAAGCCCTAATGTTTCCTTGCTCCCTTTGCACTTGAGCACACACTTCATCCACCGTTGGAAGCTTCTTTTCCCTTAGTATAGACTTGACAAGATCATTGTAGCACGGATGTAAACCCCCAAGTAGCCCAAATACTTTGTCTTGCTATTTTCTCTCATTTTGTAGAAGAGGATCCATTGTGCTTGGTCTCAACATTTCATGTTCCGCCCAAAGGACTCTTAGCTTCCCAAAGTAATCTTCAAATTACATGTCTTCTTGGTTTAGTGAGTTAAGAGCTCTCTTTAATTCAAATACTCTAGTAAGATTAGAGACATTTGCATATACTCTTTTAAGAGTATCTCAAAGTTCTTTGGCGGTTTTACAAAAGAGGTAGGATTCAAGGAGATGAGGATCAAGTGAGGCGGTTATAATGGTCATTACCATTTGGTCTTCTTGAAACCATTTATCTTGATCAACCATCACCAAGTCGGAGGCACCTTCCTTTCTTTTTCCTTTATCGGCGGCATTTGTGACTTTTTCTTTTGGTGGCTCTATATGGCTCCATAGCACATGACTACACAAGATCGTCCTTGCAGTTCTTTACCATAACATATAGTTAGACCCCTTAAGAGTTACTGGTATGCACGCCCCTTTGTTGGATTCCATGGTGATTTTGTCGGTTTACAAGTTTTCGGTTTTGAAGAGAATTTTGAGAATTTTCGAGAAATGAAAGGATTAATGAACCAAGAATAGAGTGAGATTAGGATTTTTTTGTTGCTCTGATACCATGTAATAATATATGAGGATAAGATTAAGACACTCTAAGAGTGACTTCAAGAAATAATGTATAGAGAATTGTAAGAGAATGAAGAGAATAATGCATTTTTATTTGATTACAAATCCATTGAATCATTCTATGTAAAGCATACATGTATATATAGGAAATAGGTGAAGAGAGGGTCCCAGAATATCACAAAGAGTCGTTGGAGAGGAGAGTGGACCGTTGGAGAAGTGGTCCCGAAGGTGGTCCCGGCGTGGTGGTCCCGCGCGTCAGGTCGCATGCGTCCTAGGAGGGCCCACAGAGTCTTCAACGGCTTCCTGCAAAGTCGGCTGGGTCGTTGGAAACTCTAGGGTTTAGCCATGGTCCCCACCATCCTTAGATGTCACTTTCATGGCTCAAATCCCCAGAGACCCAAGCTCAAAGCTTCTCGGGATGCACGCGTCTTCTCGGGATGCCCGCGTACGGAGTGGCAGGTAAGCTGCGCCCGAGTTCGAGGCTTCACTCGTCCAGCATCTGACCCAGCTCGGCCCATCTCGCATCCAGCTCGGCCCATGTCGCGTCCTAGGCCGAGATGCACCTCGGCCCGTCTCGCGTCTTCCTTGCTTCCAGGCCGTACTTCTTCTCGGCCCATGTCGCGCACCTTTCTCGACCAGGCCTTTTTTTCCTCGGCCCATCTCATGCCTTTCTCGACCAGGCCTTGTTTTCCTCGGCCCATCTCCCCTCCTTGCTCCTTACTTCTTCTGCTTGGATTCCTTGATCCACACTCTTTCCTTTTTATGACCAATACACCTTGCAGTGGAAGCTGAACACGTAAATCTCATGTGTTTTTGCTTTATGTTTTCTCATCATTTCTCATACTCTGCTTCTTCAATTTAATCTCTCTTTGTATCAACAGCGTAGATCATTGCTTGTTGGTACAACAAGTACTAATACTGAGATTGCTTTAAAGTTTGTATAGTTTCAGAAAATGTAATACTTGGTATATCATCAACTTGAGAAAGCAATTCATGGTCCATAGACATCTAAGAACGTGCCCTGACAACAACAATAACCAATGTCTACAATCTTTTCCAAACAGGTCATTTCGTTTTCAATTTCTATCCTCTAATCTTTGATTCTTTTTCCTGTATTTGTGGGTGCTCATAATGATCCTTTTGGATTCGTTAATTTTTTTTAATTTTCTCGAAAACTTCGGTCATGCTGAATATTATCAACGAAACTCTAGATCAATTTTTTTAACTATATCGTAGAAGAAGAATATAATATAACATTACAAGAAGAAACAAATTAATAACATTTATATAATGAAGCAAATCAAAGATATCATCTGCTCCTATATTGTTTATTACAATTAATCGTTGTAGAAAAATCACAAATGAATAAGTGTAATGTTTTTCGGTAAATACATTAAAAGAAAAGTTAGAATTTAGGAAATTGAACTCTCGAGTCACATCGACCATGTGGCATAACAGGACAGTTGATGAACTTGGAGGCAGAAGTGTCAACACATAAATAAATCTGATAGAGTTGACTATTATGCGACGAATCTTTGTTACATTCTATTCCCGGAGCAAATCCGATTGCTTCTTTAATCGCATGCTCAATACCTTTCATTTCATAAAATCTATCATCCGGTTTAATACCTACATCATGAAATAAAAAAGATATAATAAGATAAGAAAACAACATCCAGTTATTATCCATTATTAAGAATTGTGATCAAGGACAAAAGAGAAGAATGTTGTACCAGCATTGGTGAGAGCTTGAAGAAGATTAGCTTTGTGTTTAAGTTTGAGAGCAGCTTCAAAGTAATCATGTTGGTCAAACTCTGACTCGGCACACGTGCCATGTTTCTCCCATTCGTGTGTCCAAAACTTCATACCATCATTGCTCGGACACGACAACGTTGGCCATTCTCTTTGTAATTCGCTCATCAAATCAGACACCTTCATTTACCATTCACCAATTATTTTCCTTATGTATTTGATTTGTATGAATCTATATCAGATTATTATGTGGTTATACCCGTAAATCATCGAATCGACTGTCAGGATTACAGTTTTGTGGCCATCCACCGGTTTTGTAGTTAGGCCAAAGACCATGAATTCCGAAATCAGCAGGTGGTTTACCGGTTTCTGGATAGCAACAACTATGTCTTGAATCACAATACGCTCCAGGCCACTGTATTGCAATGCACATACACAGAAACATAATCTTAAAAGTTAAATGGTCGACGATCTAGAACTCTTTGAAATTATCATGTAACACGAGATCTACATAATTCGTGTAGAGACATGTATTGACTTTACCTGTAAAACGAAGTAGAAGAAATCGAATTCTTCAGCGACACTTTGCATGTACAGTTGTTGTAACGCTAGAATAAATATCAAGAATTTCATTTCCTCAGTCGGAAAAACAAATGAAAGATGGATGATGGAGAGAAGCATAATTCAGGTATGTTTATATAAAAACATATAACGTGACGTGTGATATTAACATTTGGTTAGAGGGATGTGACATGTGATTGGTATATGAAAATGCTTTATTCTATTATGTTAGTATCTCGTGCAAGCATTTTGTTTTCAGCTTGATGCTTCTAAGTTTTCATAGTAATAACGTGAGGATCACTTTTCATCATTCTTTTTATTTTTTCGTTTAAAGGTTCTATTATGTAATCTTACGAATTCTAACGAAAGCATATTGGTTACAGTTTTTCTATTCACACAACAAACAATACAATAATACTTTCTCCATTTCAAATTATAAGAGTTTTTAGTTAAAAACACGAAACTTAAATTTATATCAGTTAAGTTATTTAATATTTTAAGTTCATAAAATTCGACCAATTATATTAAAAATTTCAAATATTTTAAGTCATAATAATTGAATTACATTTATGCATGCAAAATATGAAACAATAATATTTTCTTAAAATCTCTGAAGTTGAAACAGATGAAATACTATTATTATAAGAGTAAATTAGGTAGACAATACCTTCAAAGAAACTAATTCAGTAAATGACATTAAGTTATGGAAATTAGTTGAGTGAAGGTGGGGTCAATGAAGAAAATACATTCTCGCCCTCCAGCATTAGAAACTGATCTTGTCCCCTGATGGCCCATGCGAAGAAGGTAGTGTCCACATTCCCCATCTTGATTCCTGATAAAGAGGTGAGCGTAAATGGAAGATGGAAAGGGAATTTTATTTGCAGCGCTGGTAGAGGAAACATGGAGACTAGCTATCTGATCTGGATTGGCTCCCATACAATGTAGAGTCAATGTCTTGTAATTGAGTAGTGCTCTCTGCTATTTGTTTTGAGCCAGCAAACTCTTCGTGGGTTTTTCGCATGGCGAAGGAGACGTATGTTTGAAGCTGCATACCTGGTAGGTACGAAGGAGAGGATATTAAGACGACAGAGGGGAAAGGGCAGAGATGCAAAACTTTTCGTTGACAATAAATTATTTTAATTGCGATAACAGATCTTGTTGCATGTACATAGTTACAGCTGCAATTGCAGCAAAAATATCATGTTTGCTGCAAAATAAAGGGAATACGCAACAAAATGGTAGGCGGAAGACAATGACTTATAAAATTGAATGTAAAGTGTTTGGAATTTAGACCAACGAGATCTTATATGTTTGAAAATTGAAACATTGAATGGAAACATTGAACAATATTTGCATAAATAAATGGGAAAAAATGTGGGTCTCAATGAGAATATAAGTGTGAATTTCTATAGACCACAGAATTCAGACATTGTTGGGCGAGAATGCAAAAAGGATAGGTGTTTGCAACTAGGATAGAGGACTGCAAGCAAAATATCTTGGACAAAAAATATTAAAATATCATGATGCCCGCTTTATTAACGCAACCACCGTGCAAGTGACATTAGTCACATCTCTAACCCTAATTCGTGAGAGGATATGGTTTCACTGGCGGATAACTGCAAATAGGAGCCTTGAATGCTGTAGAATTTATTAAGAAAGGTAGGTGAGATTTCCTTTTACTTTTGCTTTACAGTCCGTTTATCATGTTGTGTTTGTCTTATTTGGGGAAACCCATTTGGCCACTGTGTGTCCCTAAATGTGTGAAACGGCTGAAAAATGGGACCACTCACGTTGTCGTTTGTTCGGGGACTGTAATTTTTTTGAGTTGCAAACGTTCAAGGAACTGGGTTGTTTGTTGATACAAATTTTTTTTTTGCAGTTTTCAATCTATGTTTGTTATTTTACGAAGTAATGTGTGTTCAGTTGCAAACATGTGCTATGCCTTTCATGACAAAACGTGTGGGGGGTCGGGGGTCGGGTGCGGTTCTGTAGTAATGAATAACTTTGATTTTCCCCTGAATATTGGGACACGAAATATATGTTTGGTCAAACACACATATAAAAACTTGGTTATTGCAGCAATATTTGTTGTTTGCAGTAACAATGTTTGGGTAGGGGCATGGTATTAACGATGCTGACATGAGTTATCTCTGCTTCTTTTCGTGTGGAGCAGGAAAATATCTCAATATGCTAACATCAGTTAAGGTTCATCATGGTGAGTGGAAGATTGACCCAAACGGAAATTACTACTTCGAGGAGACCTGAAGGGATTTAATAGCAACAATTGAGGTTAAGGAAGGTGATGCCTTAGGAAGTTTTTTAACTAAGCTGGTCTATGTCATGGGGGTTAGGGAGGACCAAGTAATTGACTTAAGTTACCAATGGCCTGAGTGTGTGCTCGGTCCAACTTGGAGGCAATTCCCTCCTTCGTATATCAAAATGGATGAGGAGTTTGATGTTTTCATGGCCATTCGAGGGGAGCTGGAAACCCTACCCCTGATGGCCACTGTCCGACATAAGACTTGGGATCCCAATGTCCACCTACTTGCAAACATGGAAGCAGGGCAAATTGGCGCTGAAATTACCAACACAGAGAGCAACCAAGTTTATTTTTCTAGAGAGGATATATAAAGAAATGTGATTAACAATAGGAGTGGAAAAAATTGACATTGTATTATTGTTGCATATATCGTTGTCTCGACTCAGTCTCAACGCGCAAACTCCGTGCAGCACATGATTGGTGAGTTATAAAACAAGAAATAAATTAATTTACGCAAACTAAAACATGTATCATGTAAAATAAACGGTTTCAGTGAAACTTAGAATATTGCAGAAAACAAGGGTGCTTGCCTGGCAATCCCTATCGACCTTCCTCGCTGTGGCGAGCCTGAAGCGAGGTTGTTTTTCACCTTGCTCAGACCCACTGCCTTCGTCGGATTCAGATGGAGACTCGATGACCACCGGTGCGGATGCTGAAGCAGCCTCATCCTAGATGGCGGACACATCTTGAATGACAACGTACTGAAGCGCATGGACAAACCCCTGAACCGCGTAGCTCCCACTTGCAAGTTTAGCTAGGTCTCGCTCCCTGATAGACGACATCACCATTTCAAAGGACACCCTACCCCACGGGTGTGACATAAACGAGTCTAGATTCTCGACCATCTCAGCATGTGCTTTACTGATCCTTGTTGTGTGTGATGTTGGGAGGAGCAGCCCGTCGACCAGGACAAGAGCAGCCAGCCGCAACCTCCACTCGCGGTCTGTAATAATGTCATTCTTAAGCAGAGAGATAACGCGTTTCACCGTGACAGAAACTTCCCGACCAAAAAGGGTGGCGTAGTATGGAGGCTCGGTGGATACGGTGCTGCTCTTAGTCTTCTTCTTGGGACGCTTAGGGTATTTCCCACAATTGAGGTAGCTAACAATTTTAAACTCACGTAAGGAAAACCGTATGGGAGCCCCGGCAAAAACTACCCAGATATCTTTCTTCTTGCGGATATCGAGCTGTCTACTCAGAAGCTGAACAACAAAACTTCCAGACCATGCAGGCTTTGATGTGAGGTCCAACAATTCATTGAATTGGTTGTTCAAGAAGAATTCTTTTTCATCTGGTTTGAGCGCAAGTAGAAGTCCCTGCAACTATGTAGTCCGTTGGTAGACATGCACCCTCTTACCAGTTGGGATCATGGTAAATCTATTAAGATATTATTTCCAATTAAAAACTATATTTTGCAAAAGAGCAAAAAAAGATATATGAACAGATGCCTATAATTATAGGACTTGAAATCACCTAATTTAGAAAAGTAATGAGTGTAATTTCTCTTGGGCATCCACATCAAGAGATGCTGGAAATGGAGTTCTTAGGGAAAAAAAAAGAAAAAAAAAATTGAAAAAACGCGGAGGCCCAAATGAATTGATAATTAATTATTTGGGCCTGTAATAGGAGCTTCGAAAATAGAAGGATTAGACAAAGAGGCCCATATATTTTATTTCTCGTTTAGGGTTTGGAGTCTCTCTGCCTCCCTTATAATCTCCGTTCCAAAAGAAAAACCCTAAAACATAAAAGAGGCGAAAATGGTGCAGCGTCTTGTTTACCGGTCGCGACACAGCTACGCCACCAAATCCAACCAGCACCGTATCGTCAAGACCCCAGGTACCTTTTCCTCTCCTCCTTACTCCCATCTTGTTGATTCTGAAATTCCATTGTCGTAATTGTGTAATCACCGATTTGTTCAGAGTGTAAAGTGTGTGTATTGATGTTTGCTTTCAGGAGGTAAATTGGTGTATCAAACCACAAAGAAGAGAGCTAGTGGCCCGAAATGCCCTGTCACTGGAAAGAGGATTCAGGGAGTAAGTCTTTCTGATTTCAATTCGAGCTCTGCTTTTTGGAATTTATTTTTGTGTGATTTGGTATACGGAAGCTACTTAGGTTTTGGTATCTGAAATCTAAATTTGAGGCTTAGATAAGAGCTGAAATGAGATTGTTCCTACTCCCACGCTAGTTAATCTTTACCTGGATTAGTCTGATATTGTAAATAATCCACAGGATTTATAACTTGCCATTCAATTTGATTTTGAAGCCTACTATATGAATGAATCAGTCAGATCTTTGGATGTTCAAGAGCGCTTGATTATTGATAAATTTCGAGTATTGCCGTATTTTTGTTTCTGGGCATGCCTTTCTATCTCAAGAACAATGTCACTTAGTTGAATAGTACTGTGCTTATTAACGGTCCTGTGCTGATAAGATAAAACCACATCAGTACGTAACATAATCATAAGCTAAATTTTCTGTGCCACTCTGTTTTTCAAGTTTTTCAAGTTTTTCTTTATTACATAAAGGATTGCTATCCACCTGTGGCAGAAATAATCAATGTTTTCAAAGTAACTTTTTTTGTGTGATTTTGATATGGAAATAAAGCAATGTTACTACAGCTTAGTCTTTTTACGTTGTGTGAATAACATTATCTGTTTGTTCAGATCCCTCACTTGAGGCCCAGTCAATACAAGAGGTCTAGATTATCAAGAAACAGGAGAACAGTTAACCGTGCATATGGTGGAGTCTTGTCTGGCTCTGCAGTCAGGGAAAGGTTTGTTGCCCCAACAACTTAAATCATCTTTCTATTGTCCAACTTTGAGATATTAAAACTCAGTCACCTATTTGGATTCTGACAGAATCATCCGAGCATTCCTTGTCGAAGAGCAAAAGATTGTGAAGAAAGTGTTGAAACTCCAAAAGGCTAAGGAGAAAGTAGCCCCTAAGGCTTAATCTTTTATGTTATGTCTTTGTTTGGAATTATGTCGCTGTTCAAATGATAGGACTTGCTCCAGTCATGAGAACAACATACATGTTACTCTTTGTATTGTGTTTTTGGGTTCCTAACTTTGTCGACAATTCTATTCGAATCAGTTTTGATTTTCTTTTTAGTTCTTCTACACATTCGACTGAAATTACCTGATATATTTCAATCATGGTATAAACGATGCATAATCTCTTACCTTCCTTGTTCCTTTTTTGGTCCCAATAACCTAACTCTTATGTTTCATTTTTTGACATATTTCAATAACAATCTTTCATGTTTACCAAAAATATAAGGGGAATTCTTAAATGAAAATAATAGTGACAATGTGGCATTTTATTTCAAAAATAAAATACTTTTGGGACTTGGTTAATTTAATCAATTGGATTCAGTTTATGTGTTTCAGTTAATCTTTGGGGTTTGGTTAGCTCATATCCTCTTCAAGCCAAGTCAAGCCAAGCCTGCTTGGAAGAAATTGGCTTATGTGAAACTAAAACTTAAATGGAGGAAGCACGATTTTTAATGTTTGAATTTCCTTGCATTTGTGAAAGAGAAAGCATACAAGATGAAACACCTAAGCTTGAAAAAGGCAAGCCGAAAAGGCAGAGACAGCTAAAATGTATCCACATCCTTCACGTTGTGGAATAACAAGCTGGCAAATCGCCATTAATGGGCGACAAAGACGAATGATAACTCTCCAGCAACGTCATGTTCTGTTTTAGATCTTGATGGTGACGTTGGTTCTCATTTATTGTTGAAACGAAATCGTCAAACCGAAGTGTGTCACAATGACCATGATGATCTTCTTCATTGGAATCACACATGTTCTTCATTACGCTGTTTCCTTGGAATCCTTTATCTTGATACTCTTGTGGTAGGCTTACAAGCGCAGGACACTGCTCTTGGGCCAACACCGTGCTAAGATCGATATGGCTTGAGTATTCTCCCAAGAAGGATAAATCTGAAGATGTTGTGTTCAGTAGAAACGATGGGATGCCGTTTGACGAGGGAAACTGAGGTTGTGTTTGTTGTGAGGCAATAAAAATATTTGTGAGGAATTGTTGGTCTAAACATGAAACAGGATTGAAAATGTTGGTTGGTTTGTCGTAGGAAGTGAAGTCCAAGTAAGAGAAAGGGCTTATAGTCGAAATAAGAGGAGTTGTACTATTACTAGTTTTGGGAGTGTTCATAGAGCTCTCTTGGTGAAACTGGAAGTGAGAGCTACCTTTAAGGATCTTGTCTGAATAAAAATGGGATGTGTTTGATCGCTTTTGGTCGGACGACATCGTGTCGGTGCTTGTTTCTGGTGGTGACGAGGAAACAAAGGAGTGAGAGAGGGCTCTTAGGGTCGTTGTATTTGTCTTTTTGAAGATTCTGCATATTGCCCATGAATCCTGCACATTTTATTTAACAAATGGGTGTGTAATCTATTAACAAAATACAAGTCCAATAAATTCAAAAGTTAATATTTGCGGTTTTGCTTCATTAGTTATTTTATGTTTCGCATTTCAGTTTTGAGATACTGTTGGATAATTTTTTTTGAAAGTTTTAAGCATAAATCAAGGTCACAAAAGAGTACCTAAAATATATACATTTTTTAACATCTCATCGTATTTGCCAAATTTTCTACCAAAAACTTCAAACTTTATTTTTCTTTTGCAAACTTATAAATAGATATATATATATATAATATTTAATGAAAAAATATTATAGATTAATAGTTCAACGTACTACTTTACAAAACAAATGCACTTAGTTCAAGATAGTCATTTACACATTAAAAATAAGTCATACTCAAAACTTCTAATCAAATCTTGTGTTAATAATAACTAATAATAGCTTAAGTTTTCGTCTAAAAAAACTTTGAATCATATTTTTCTTGTAGATAAATTATATCTAGTATAGATACTGAGTTATTGTGAGCTTACGTTAGGAGAGACAGGAGAATCAAAGAATCTCTTAGAAGAAAGAGATGGCTCAGAGAGAGAAGGCAAACGAAACTCATGCATCATCCAATCAGTCTTAACTCCTCTAGCAGCTCTTCCTTTGTAGAACACTAGTGACTTCTTCAAACCTATGCATTTGTTTCCTTCCGACGAGTATATCGACCGGTCCGTTCCCGTGGCTTTCCAGAAACCAGCTCCTGTCACTCGGTTCGGCCTCGAGCTGTTCCTATACTTCCTATCCCTCGGACAGTAGAAGTACAATTCCTTTTCACCAGTCATCGCAAATTCTACAATATTCAATAACACACAGACTTATTTAGACTTTATTACATGGAACCAAACGTATGTGAGATATAAAATATGGAAAAACATATTTACTTGGAAGATCCCAAGGGTCGTATTTGTAGATATCTAGTTGTCTTATGAGCTCAATGGAGATAGGATTGTGTAGAACCTTCTTTTTCAAGTAGAAGCTTACGAGCTCTTCGTCGGTTGGATGAAACCTAAATCCAGGCAACAATGCTTCCTCCATTTTCTGATCTCCCTCATCGTTTCTTTCTCCCATTTTCTCTAAAACCCTAAAAGAACCAAAAGAGTAAAGAAGAGAAACCCTAAGTGAAACTAGAGTGAGTTTGGTAGAAAACTGGAAGTGAAGTAAGTGAAGTTGTTTAGCTTAAGCTGAAATCAATATATGCTTCCTTGCGAGGGGTCTGAACCCGAAGGATCAGCCGCCATTTCAGCTGATATTTAATTTTTCTGAATTAATTTTTCGAGAAAGTTTGTTTGAAGCTTTCTTTGGTTTTACTTATCGAACAATATTTAAAAAATTGAGCTGAAGGAACAAGTTATAAACACGAGGACAAACGCAAGAAAAAGTATAATATAAAACGTACTACACTATATTTACTCATATGTCTTTCATATTTCTTCTTTCCATACAAAAATTATATGTATCTATAAAGACACCTTTTGTGTTGTTTGTTTTTGTTTTTGCTTGCGGTTGCATGTATTCGTTGATGCTTAGTAATGAAGCATTGTCATTAGTTGTAAACTCAGCGGATAAGCTACCTTAACAGAAAAAACTATATACAATTTTCACTTAAACGTTAACGAAGTTAACTCGTATGTCATCAGTTATATCGATAAAGTTCGATCCATATAACCTACATATTCTAATTAGAATTGGTTAGGATTCAAATTCATTATATAGTACCGAATTAAATCATGAACAAATCAATTAGATCATCTGTTTCTTGGCTAACTTGTATAAGTTTATGCACTATAACTAACATTATAGATCATATTTATGGTTAATTCTTATAAAATGGACGTTGATAGTTTGAACTGAAAAAGTATCGTTATGTACGCTATCATCATTTTTTTTTGCTCAAAAACAAAATATACGCTATCATCAAATGAGTCCATAATATGTATGCAAATATATATTCTACACGTGCACTTGTTAAATTGTGCATTATGGTGATAACATAGACACATTGACGTGCATGAAATCTATGCCTTAAAACGTATATGCTTGATCAATGTACGTATAGATATCGTATGTATGAACAAAGACATGGACGAGTAAATAATAAATACCAATTAAGACCGACTTTAATATTGTCGCTTTGGTTTGAAGTCTTTAATTAATAAGGAAACGAGAGACAATCGAGGCCAGCTGCACACTACAAAAGATTCGAAATTAAATTCAATGCTACTCCTCATCATTAAAATATTGGTTAATAACTGTCTTCAGGTTTCTAATTAAGTTTAAACTACAAATTTAACATAAGGGTTCTCAGAATCTGAGTTTCTATTCCATTCTTCTTTACAGTTTCTATTCTCACTGACCAATGTCAGAATATCGAAGGCTCATGGGTTCACTGGCCAATGAGGTCAATGACCTTAGTGTAATATACTTTTTTACCCCCTTAGTTTGGTCTGGTTTGTTGTCTGAAAGAATCTTGTTCACTTTGACCTTTTTGGTAACTTCAGAGTTCCGGATTTTCCAGCGAACATTTCTCAACTTTGACTCAAATTGGTCGTTTGTGGTAAGACTGATCAGGAATTAGTTGATGGAGTTCGACTTATACGTAAAAATCATTATTTTAAGTCCATTTAATATTCTTTTTAAAAACTTTGTTCAGAAAGTAATAACTGGTTCTTTAACTTCACAAGTTCAAACTTCATTGCGGTATAACTAATAAAGATACATTACATACACGATATACATCTTTAGTTTCGTGAGATTAATTAGTTGGGATAAAGAAGTATTCTCTTAGCAACTAAGATATCTATGCATAAAGGGATTAAAAAAAAAACTAATAATGCTCTCGCATGGGACTTCTTCAGAAGATTATTTCAAACTACATTGGGTCATTTTGCAGATCTATATAAATAATATTAGGTTTGATTGGTTGCTTGCAAAAATGATATATTTATTATTGCTACTAATGAGTATTTTATTTGAAATGATTTATAAAACAGATAAGTATTAAGAGAATATTACAAATCGATAAATTTGAATTCATTTTTGAAAAAGGAAAAGAAAATTAAGTTTAAGTGTTTTTAGAAGAAAGAGAATAACTAAATAGAATTTTCAAAATTGAACAACTTATGTGTCCAACAGTTTCCTATAGTAGAATATAAGATCATCATCAACGCTGAAACGTTTTTTCAAAAAAAAAATACATATATATATAACGGAGCCAATACGGGTTCGCCATGTGGCGAACCCGTCTCTTGCGTCACCTATTTAAGAGACGGGTTCACCATGTGGCAAACCCGTATTGGCTCCGATTTTTTTAAATTTTTTTTTTTTTTTTTTTGAAGAAACCTGAACGATTTCACCGTTGATGATGCTCTAATTCATTTTCTTTTGAATATGAAGTATTTTCACAAGCTTCTTCTTCGAGATATAAGTAAGTATTAGTCCAAACTTACAATTTTGAAGATAATGCGTTAGCATTTTGGATCAAGTTGAACTATGCTACTTTATTAAATTATAAGATTTTAATTTAAAATTATTAGAAAGTGTGGAAAATTTTATATTTTATTTATAGTTGAGTAAATTTTTATTTATTTTTAATATGAGATATTCTTCACAATTGAAAGGTACAAAAATCGGATCACCGGATCATCCAACAAAACATACTAAAACCATATACATAGTTTTATTTCAAAAACAAAATTTCCGTTTCTTAGTATATTTTCTATCATCTAGATACATGCATAACTAAAGTAATTATTCAAAAGAAGTCACATTTATCCTAATCCCAATATCTTCCTTTGATGAAAACAGATCAGCTTAGTAGACAAAAAAATCCCCTGAAAGTTATAATATGTGTAAACTTAGTAATTTGTGTGCTTTAAGTAAACACACGAGTCACACGATGTGCAGATGTCTAAACGTAAATTACTATAGGCTGCCTCGATATCATTGCCTCTTCAATAAACGATGATCAAATCCCCAAAGTTCAAAGTAAAACTCAAATTTGAATATATAGGTTTAAGAGTCATCTCAGTTCTGAAGTATAATACTAGCTAAAAAAATAGCTTATTATATTACGGGATACGCAGTTTACTAAATCAGTAATAATTTCAAAATATGAACATTGACAAGAGGAGTACGTGTAGCATTTATAAGGCAAAAGTCAAATTTACTCGGTAATTTATTTTCAATTTTTTTTTTTTGCATTCTTCAAATACCCAATACCAAAGTATTGAATATCACAGAGTGTCTTGCTTTTAGTAAAATCTAGTTTAAATTTTAAATATTCATTCAAAACCCCACTATTTTTCATGAATCATTTTTGTAAATGTAAAAGTACCGTCCATTTGATAAATTAATTATTTACTACACCGTCAAATAGTAATATATCGGTTTCCGAAAGTCTAGTAATATAAAAACAATAATAGTTGCTAAATGACAAGACAAATAGAATTATTATGGAATTCATGTTTATTACCTTAGCTTAATGGAATCGATATATAAACGCCATAATCATTTAAATGTTGGTTAATAAATTTTAACTAGAAAAAAGTAGAGCATAGCCACAAAATAATTTAGAACTAAGCTTAAAATTCTGTGGTTATATATTCAAATAGACATTATTTATCACAGGAAAAAACGTGAGTACAAAATCGTGACTAAAATTTACCATGGTTTTTCGTGATATTTTTATTACGATTTATTCACTAGTATTTCGTGACAAACTTAGAAACAAAATAGCAACATATATGTATGATGACTAAGTTAGTCACAAAATAATCATGACAATTTTGTGGCTAATATAGCCACATAAATAGTCATTGTTAGTCTCGTGCATACTCATTTGCCACAACACACTTGTGACAATACTGTGACTATATTTGCCACAATTTTGATTAAAAAGTATCTATTTGCCACCGTTTTGATCACTAGATCATTGTACATAGTAATTCATGATTAATTTTCGTAGTCATGAATGTGTCACTTATTTTTTCGTGGCTAAGTGCAAATTTGGAAAAGAAAAATTGATATTGAAAGAAATGAAACATAAAAACGGAATCCAATATTTCCAAAAGATCCGATTACTTCCAAAAGACCCTATTACACATTTCCAAAAGATCATAGTACACATTTCTTAATGATTAATACTCAATCTAGTCTACATAAGATTGATAATTGTTAATTCAACTCATAAAAGAGAAGCACACCACTTATGTAGATCAGATTTTGGTTATGGAGTCAAAGGTAGAGTCAAAGTAGTAGATGACATAATGTTGGGTTTATAGTTGTGGCAGCAGCATGAGTGAGATTTATTGCAGCACTAGGAGTGAGATTTGTTGCAATAGTAGGAGTAACATTTGTGGTGGCAATATGAGTAGAAGTCTCTTGCAGTGTTTGTAGGATCATGTTTAAAGTAACTCTTGTTGCTGACATCTCCTCTTTGACAGCAGACATGTCTCTCTGAAACTCACTCTTCAATGCTACCATGTCTTCTTTTAGTGTCATCATGTCAGTCTCGAGAGTTTCCACATTGTTGCTGACGGAGTCAGATTGAGTCTCTATATTGGATAAACGCATGTCCATGTCAATTTGAATTTAAGAGAAGTAGGTACTGACTCATTTGACTCGATATCCCAAAATTAAGTGTTGCCTATTCCATAGATTCACTCTCTAGAAGACTGACCACACTGTCAAAAAATATAACAAATGACTAGAGTTTTGATAAGTTAATTAAAGTTATATGATTCTCAAGATTACTAAAGAAAACAAATTAGTCAAATACAAGTAGATAGTGACTTCCAAATGTCTTCACCAAACACATTTTCAGAACTATTAATTGAAATACCAAAACGTAAACAAGCATATCCATCTTAAGCTATAACAACAAGATTTAAACAGTTTCAAGAGCAAGATGTTTCTCAAAGTAGGAACAGAAACCCATCTTATCAATTGAATAAGAGTTATAATCTATCAAACAGAGTTCACATCAATAGTATAAAATATTGCTCAAAGTCTAATGTTCTGATTTACAAATAAAACTTAGGAGATACAGAACTAATAAAAAAATAGCCAACAATTCCACATTTACACTCATAAAATGATGCACTTAATAGAATTATAAGTCAGTTTGTAAAGAATAGCTTAATGTATTTTTGGTTTAGTAAGTTACAAGAAGTAGCAGCAGTTGAGATTGTTTGGCTACCACCATTTGGACATCCGTCTTCAGTTGTCAGCTGTGTAATAACTTCATCAACTTCAAGTACAATGGATTGAGCCCTACCATCAACGAAAGTTCCATATTTGAGGATATGTGTTTTCCGAACAAGATCAGTGTAAGGCGGTGGTTCATTAGCACCATATTGAACCATTTGCCAAACAAAAGAGAATAAGAAAAATCATAACAGATTATACAAGATGATATAAAGAACACATAAGAACCATTACCATATCATATTCAATTTTCAGATAATTTTGAGGACATGCACAATGTTTGTGCATCCCTTTTCCATCATGATTTGATTTACGACTTTTAGCACCTTACTTGCTCCTCTTTATTGCTGGTTATGTTGCCCAATACTCCAATAGCCCAGTCCACTAATCTTCACTTATGAATGAGGGTTTCTTATTAGTCTCTTCTTCTTGCTGATTTTTGACAAATTGTGGTTTGTGTATGGCTTTCCAAAGGTTGTAGACCAATTGGTAAAGTCTCTTCAACTACTCTGTAATTGGCATATAAAACATTATTTGCTTCATTCTCTTTTTACCGTTTCTGATGTTCGGGTGATATATATCTTTTTCACAAAATCGAAAATGTAATAACTCTTTATCTTCCCCCTTCCAGAATAACATACAATTATCCTCACACACATCAATCTTATGTATGGGAAGTCCAAGTGATTGTGTCAACTTCTTTATCTTGTAGTATGTTGTTGGAGCTTTATTTGGCTTCGGAAGAACTTTTTTTAATTTTTGTAATAACTCGTCCACATATGTTTCAGGAAAATTGTAATCGGTTTTTGCTTTAAGAAAATTGTAATAACTCGTCCACAATTGAGAAATTCCTTCATCACATCCATCATAAAAGGGTTGATTAGCATTTCTAAAAGCTTGAAAAACATTTTCATTATATGGTTCTTCTTTGGTTGCTTCCACCGTATTCTCCAAAATATGAGAATCTGCAATATTCTCTCCCATGTTAACATTTCTGTATGGAAAATTCTCGTTGTTTCCAACCGGAACTTGAAATTCGAAGTTTGGTCATATTTTGTTGCTTCTTCACTGATAAAATGGTTCACTGTTGATGATTTGCCAACATCAAAACAGTCTTCTCCATGACTAGACCAAACATAATAATTTCCCTTAAATCCCACACGAAAAAGATGTTTAGATATAATTATGGCATCACGCTGCTTTCGGTTCTTACACTGTGCACAAAGACACAATAGAGTGTTTCACTCTTGGTAAGAAGCTTGATTACAAGCAAATGCAAGAAATATGTTAATCCCCTTTACAAACTCTTCAGAGACACAATTCTTTACTAGATCAATATGTCGATCTATCCACTCTCTTGATTCAAAAAAGTGAGACATTTTGAAAAATAAGGTGATTAAAAAGGATAAAATGGAAGAGAGATAGAGAAAAGTGAAAGAGAAATATGAATGTTGGTTCTGAGAGAGATGGGATTGTTTCGTTATGATTAAAGCATGACCACAGTTTTGCCACAAAATTATTATGTGACTATTATATAGCCACATAATAGCCATGTACAATACTTTGTGGCAAGAATTAGTTATGGAATAGCCATGAAAAGGTTTTTGTGGCAAATAATTAGTCACGAAATAACCATTGAAACTGTCGTGACTAAATTTGAATATATTCTTTCTCCAACACTGATTCGACTACTTACTGATTTGGAGTGTCCAGTGCTTTTCAATTATTTGTGTTGATAACTTAGTTTACCACAAAATATTTTGTGAATATATAAACAGTATTTTTATTGCCATATATTGGCCACGAGTTTTTTCGTGACTATGTTAGTCACGAAATAAATGTGACTATATTGTGATATGTATTGACACGAAACTAAAATAATTAAATCGTGGCTAATTTTGCCACGAAAAATCACAAAATAGCCACAAATCTGAAAAAATTCAAATTCTTGACATTTAGTGACTTTTTGTACCTAATTGTAAATTTTTCATGGAATTATAGTGATTGTTTTGTAACTGTTCAAAAATATTCTACTAGTATCGACTAAAACCTATCATATATATATATATAAGTGAATATCTAATTATATAAGTTGACTAAAATAGTTCGAAGTCAAATATAAACTTTTTCTAATAAAGTCAAATAATAATACAAATTAACATATATTCTAATTGAGTTAATATATAATGGTCCCCTATTGAATTGTTTTGAGCATAGTTTAAAACCATCTTATTATAATTATATATTTAAGCTTTCGATAGTAAACCTTCTCAAACCTTGTAAATATCAACAAAACGAGTTTAACAAACACATCTCACGCATCATTAGGGTATCAACTATCCAATTAAATTAGAAATCAAACTAAAAAATGAATATTACTAAAAAAAATATTGATACATAATATTTTATCACAATAACATATATTTTGTCATAATATAAAAATATTATTATTAATTTGTAATAGTTTATAAATATGTATAATAAAAGCGTGGAAAACTGTAAAAATAGAAGATAGTAAAATGGTCAGCTTGGTTCACCTGAGTTTAATTTTGATGGTATCAACCTCAAAACCAGATCGCACTTAAGGCAAAAGTCTAAAGGGCAATAGCTAGGGTTACGCTGAAACCAATAAAATTTCAAAAAGCCAAGTTACTTTCCTCGATTTTTACCCATTTTGTCTCATTTTTAGTTTTGACCGTTTTGCATTTTTACTTCCCAAGCGTGTGCACTTGATTTTAGTGCTCTATATTTTTTTCTTTTTTAAACCATAAATTAAATTTCTTAGCTATATGAATTTCTTCCCCCACCAAAGTTTAATAACCACATTTTTCGCTCTTTTATTGTTTTCTTATTGTTTTAAATTAGATTTATATTCATAATCAAATTAAATTTTGAGCACAAAGGGGAGATTCTCGGCGACTCCCGACGAAGGCGATCCTCGACGGTTAGTGGTGCTTCTCCGGCGAGGAGTTTTCTCTGCAGGGTTAGGGAATCGGCTTAGGTCTGTGGTTTCCCCTTGGTTGCTAGCTGGGTTTCTTTCTCTCCCAAGGATTTTCGGTCTTCTCTTTTTGGAGAAATAGATTAGGGTTTGTAAGTTCTTTTTCTTGGGTCGATTTTGGGGTTTTGGGGTTCCTTGGCTTTGGGTAGAGGAGTCGATTAGGTCTCTTTTAGTGGTATTAGGTTTTAGGGTTCAATTAGGTTTTTGCCCGGCTCTGGTGGAGGGGTTTAGGCGTCTCTGTTTCCTGGCCGCTGTCCGAAGGGGCTCTTAGCTGTTCCAGGTCATGGGCTTCTCTCTCGTCGGTAAGTTTGACCCAGCTAATTCCAGGTATGTTGTTTCGGCTTTTACCTCTATTTCGCTTATCAGATTTCTCAATTTGTGATCTTGGTCAAATTGGATATATTGCGAAATGTCGGTTGTTAAATTGGATTAAGTGGAAAATTTTGGAAATTGATTACACAATCCCTGATAACATTACTTTCAGGGATTGGTATTCTAAGTCGTCCTGTGGTTTTAGGTTTGGTGAAACTCTGGGAAAAAAGGAATTAGAAAAGGGGATTGCAAAAATCTTTGATAACACACATCAGGTTTCTGTAATGATTCATGTCAAAATTTGTACGAGAGCTGGTGAGGATTTAGGGGATATATTAGCTTCCTAATTTTGATAAATAGGCTTAGACCAAAACTTGGTTGTGGTTTTGGGGTTCAAATGTGTAGCAGAGAAACAGTACACAATAAAGTAACCAAAGGAAGGATATTTGATGTCTCTACTAATAAATCTCTAGCTAAGGAAGTATTGGTTTTCAGAACTAACCAAAATTCACAAATTTTGGTAATTTTCAGATTGACCTAAGTATTCTACTTGGGGAGAATTAAGGGACATGGAGTTAAGTTTGGCTGCCAATACGATGCCTTCTGGTATTGGATTAAGGCGGGGACACATGATGGTATAAGATTGCGACGGGAATGGATAACTATGAACTTGTCTATAAGCATTACTCTGCTTCACACGATTTCGGTACTGGCCACATCCCAAAAGGTACACAAAATGAATAACGTTATTTGTTTTGAGCGGTGTATTAGGGGTTTCTAAATTCCTAAAAACTTGGAGTGGATTGGTTGTTGAAAAACAAATATTGGGTAGATTTTTAGGGGTTTTAGAGCTTTTGAATTGGAAAAATCTAAAATTTGGGAGGTTGTTATATCTCTGCGATTGTAGATTAATAACAAACCTAAATAATAGGGAGAGACAACAATCTGCAAAAGTCGGTCATGTTGAATCTATAAAGTCTCACGGGATTCAACTAGGTTTCATTGAGTTTAAGTCTAGTATTCTCAAAAAGGTATTCAGGTTGCTCTGTGATATTT
>JAKUCM010007804.1:0-20357 GCA_023374145.1 Lepidium sativum
AATGAAAGATAGTGAATTAATTGAACATTTTAATTTTAATTATATTTTAGAAAAAAATTTCAACGAAAATGGACTATCTCATTGTGGAACTATTTAAAAGAATATATCATGTTTTGAGTACCTGTATTGTTCCAAGATAAGATGATGATAACCTAATCAAGGATATTTAGTCGTTGAAAAAATTCATTGAGATTATTGTTCCTACCAATAAGAAAGTTTTTGTATGTACTGTGAGCAATATACTTAACTTTGTTATGCCTTTAGTTGCTGAAGTTTTAAAGCAAATTGCTGTATAGTAGACTAGTATTATCAAAATCAAGTGAACTTTTTTTTTTTTTGTTATCACAACATATATGACTCCCATAGTACTAAGAAATAGGTGAAAATTTCCAAAATATTTTTCTGAGTTGTTAGTAAGAATAACGTTTACAAATAACTATTTGTGCAGACACAATTCTGTTTTTTTCAATAATAAAAGTAAAATTGATACCACGAGATCATCTAATATGAGAAAAAAACATTGGAAAATTTTAAAACTAATTGTTAGCTGAATTCCAAAAAAAAAGATGGACATTGCTGCACAAAATAGCTAAATGATATTTTAGAAAACCGATACACTTTCATGAGAGTAATATGAGTTTTGCTTGTATGTTTTGGCATAATTAGTATGAAAACTAAGAACAAGAATCTAAGACTGATTTAGATAAGAGAAATATTTCTTATATGTCGAATGTTATGTTACAAAGTATATATAGAATCAAAGAGAAGAAGAAGCAGGTTCTACAAGATGTCACTTTCTTCATCTTAGGTGTGAACATACATAAAAGGAAAGTCTTTATTGACAGTTTTCTTATGTCATGGATTCTAACAGACTCCTTCTTTTGTTTGTTGTAGGCTGCAGAGTTGTTGCAGAGTTGCTGAGGACATCTCCTGGGCTTGAGGGTTCATGGGCTTTATGATCTTGTTTCACACTCCCCCGCAAACTTGAGGTGGGGTTTGGCATCACTCCAAGTTTGTTTCTAGCATAGCAGAACTGTCTTCTAGCAAGTGGTTTTGTAAATATGTCGGCTAACTGTTGAGTTGCAGGAATGTGTTCTGTTTCAATATGTCCAAGTGCCACTTGTTCTCGGATATAATGATAGTCAGACTCAAAGTGCTTAGAGCGCTTGTGGAGAGCTGGATTTGTGCTCAAGTAGACTGCAGAGAGATTATCACACTGAAGCAGAGTTGAGCAGTACTGAGGAATGTCCAAGTCTCGGAGGAGTGATGATGTCCAAGTAATCTCCCTAGCAGTCTCTGCTAGAGCGCGGTATTCGGCCTCTGTTGAGGACCTGGAGACGCTGCGTTGTCGAGAAGCTGACCAAGAAATGAGATTAGGCCCCAGCAGAGTGCAGAATCCAGTTGTTGATCTTCTGGTCTCATGACACCCTGCCCAATCGCTGTCACTGTAAGCAGTGAGAACCAAGTCTGTTCCTCCTTTTAGGGACATTCCCATAGTTAGTGTACCCTTCACGTACCTGAGGACACGCTTGAGGAGAGTGAAGTCTGATACTGTTGGAGAATGCATCCTTTGACATATATAGTTAACTGAGAACTGAATGTCAGGTCTGGTGATGGTAAGATACTGCAGCTTCCCAGCGATACTTCTGAAGTATGTGGGTTCAGAGAAGAGAGTAGAGTCCAGGTTTTGAAGATGTTGAGGAAGAGGAGTGGGCATAGAGTTGCAGTTCATCATATTGGCTTGATGTAGAATGTCAGATGCATAGCCACTCTGGTGCAGAAATAGACCTCCTTCATGAGGTAGTATTTCGATACCAAGAAAGCATCTGGGAGAGCCAAGATCCTTCATGGAGAATCATGTATTCAGAGTTTGCAGAAGGTGATCTAGAAGCCCCTGATCACTTCCTGTCAGCAAAATGTCATCAACGTAGAGGAGAAGTACAAGTATCGTGCCATTTTGATTGTATGTGAACAAGGAAGGATCCACTTTGCTGCATAGAAAACCAAACTAACGAGCTGAATGTGTCAAACCAAGCCCTCAGTGCCTGCTTTAACCCGTACAATGCTTTGGTGAGTTTGCACACATGCTGTGGTTTGCTCTCATCTATAAACCCAGGTGGCTGTTTCATGTAAACTGGTTCCTGCAGCACTCCATGTAGGAAGGCATTAGACACGTCAAGCTGTTTAATTGGCCAGTGTTTGGTAACAGCAACTGCAAGTACAATGCGAATGGTTGTGGTTCTTATAACTGGACTGAAAGTCTCGAGATAGTCCACTCCTTCTTTTTGGTTGTACCCTTGAGCAACCAACCGTGATTTAAGCTTGTCTACAGTCCCATCTGGTTTCGTCTTGACTTTAAAGATCCATTTGCAGCCTAAGACATTCATATCTGCTGTTTGTGGAACTAGTTCCCATGTGTGAAGGAGATAGATCCTTTTGATCTCTTCAAACACTGAACGGTTCCAATGCGGATGAGCAAGAGCTGACACTATGTCTTTAGGTTCAGCTAGTTTGGTTTTGAGAGTATTAAAAACATACCTCGGATTTGGTTTTACAACACCAACTTTAGCTTTGGTTGTCATGGAGTGAGTGTTTTGAGGAGGTAAAGAGGCTGATGAGATCTCTGGTTCATCATTGACTAAGAACAAGAATCTGAGACTGATTTAGATAAGAGAAATACTTCTTATATGTCGAATGTTATGTTACAAAGTATATATAGAATCAAAGAGAATAAGAAGCAGGTTCTACAAGATGTCACTTTCTTCATCCTAGGTGTGAACATACATAAAAGGAAAGTCTTCATTGACAGTTTTCTTATGTCATGGATTCTAACAGACTCCTTCTTTTGTTTGTTGCAGGCTGCAGAGTTGTTGCAGAGTTGCTGAGGACATCTCCTGGGCTTGAGGGTTCATGAGCTTTATGATCTTGTTTCACAATTAGTATCAAAGAAAAAAATTGATAATGGTTAATATCTTTTGGATTTGTGCAGCGATATAATTAAATTCAAAATTAAACGCGAAAATATTAAAATGGACAAAGAAAGCACATGTCGTGAAAGTTACTTTAAATATATGAGGATAATATGTAATATTAGGAAAATGTTTTTATTTGAAAATGAAAAATTTGCAAAACAGAAAGCTTTAAAACTCAAACCTAAAATTAAACCGAACAATGACTAAGAATCGTTAAATCACAAGCTTGAATGGAAATAAAAGAATACAAAGATCATTTGATCATAAATATCCATTTTATTTATCACTTCCTTCTTTTGCCATGAATTTATGGACTAAGACCATCCATTTCATTTCTCAACGAATTTCACCAATATTAAAAAATATTTAATCCAATTTTCTCATTTTTTCCAATGCTCTATTCTCATATTTAGTAAGACTTTCAATGTTTGGATTAATAACTTCCTCAACTCACATGGTACCAAACTTGACTTTTGTCGTAAAGAAAGTAATAAGTTTCATGATAATAATATATGTTTTTGCTTATTTGTCTTCGTATTGTTTTGATTCAATAAATTTGGGATAATGATTGATCTCTTTGTATTTGTGCACCTATACGACTTAATTTTAAATCAAAGAAGCAAAAAACACATGATTTTCTAAAAACATTTATGATATTAACCAAAATTTAAAGCATCAAAACTAATAAAACATACCTTTAGTAGAGTTATGAGAATTCAAAATTAGATAACTGTAACATGTTTAAGATTCAACTATCAAATCTATGACACAGTTTACTGCTACACGGAAGAATTAAATCCTCTATATTCTTGTATGCATTTGGATATGATTGGTAAATTAAAACTTTGAAAGAAGAGTTTGGGAAGCTTTCATGTTGGATGTTTGTAGATGGGAAGATCTGAGCTGAAACCAGAGCCCACATGTATTGATATTAGGGATATAGTTAGAGAATCAAAAATGTATATACACTCAATACTTTATTACTATGACATATACTTGCTAAATCTCCATCAAATTTAGATGAATTTCTCTATAACTGGCAAAACAAACCTTTTTTATTGAACATCAAAGATGTTTTAAAGGAGTAGATCGATAAGGATTTATACTGTTGGTGGGTAGAGTGGCTCGATTGTGTGGGTAGTCTTTGAAAAAACTCTGTCCATTTAGGAAACTAATGTCAAATTCCTTAAACAATCGACTTGATTTTAGGTTACACTTACTGTAAGAAGCGTAAAGGTTCGTTACTTATTATTTTGAGGTTTCCAATATTTTTATTTCAGCAAACCACTCTAATCGGATCATAATATAGTTTACTTCGGTTATTTATAATTTTGACATCTCTCAGATTGGTTAATAGTAAACCATATTTATCCAAATGCAATTAGGATTTTCAAATTTCATTTGGATATTTCACTTTCGTTTAGAGTGCAATTAAGTTTTTGAATTCGATTTTTGAATAGAATTAAATAGAATATTATAGTTTAAACTGATATGTGGATATATGAAAATATAGGGTAAATAAGTCGTGACAAAAAAATCTTACAATTCATCTCTTCCTTAAAAATAAGCATCAATGGTCTTTCTCTACGTGAATGATTTTTCCACAACCCACTTCTAGTTTCTCATAATTACCAGAAAGATTTTATCTCAAAACCGAATCCTTAAAATTTTTATCTTCGAAGACTTTGAGTCCGACAATGTTTTGTTGGTTCGATGTCTCTTCACTTTTGTATGTTAAGGACCTTAAAATATTTGTGGTAAGCGAGAATAGATATTTGTGTGGTTTAATTCTTCATTGGGTTGGAGATTTCTCGATGAATTTGGAGAAGACTGATTTTAGTTTCGTTTGCTCGATTATTACAAATTAATAGCAGATTGCATATTGCTCAAATCTGCGTCACGTACTTAACGCTTCATAAATAAATTGTGATCATTTGATATTCTATTCGATTAAATATTTGTTTGAGGTATTAAATGTTAATTGAAATCCTCATTTATTGTATTATCTTTGAATTTCAATAATAAAGTTAGTTATCTAAAGCATAAGTAATAAACTATAAAACTTTTTGAATATATTAGTATGTTATGTGCTTTCTATTTTTCTGAACTTTAATTAAATAACACTAAATTCTAATATAATTCATCATTTTCTTTAAAACAAGCATTAATGACACTTTTCTACGTGAATAATATCTTCAGATTTTCTCCACGACACAGTTCTATTTCCTCATAATTACCCACAAAAATTTCACCTCAAATATGAATTCTTCAATTTTTTCTTTTCTCACTTAAAAATCATCTCAATATTTTAATGACTTATTTACTTCTGTTTTCTCACTCATTTATTTCTGTTTTAATGACTTATTTGTTTAATGACATACTTTTGCCAAAGTTTGTTCCTACTAAAGACAATCAATACTCCTCTATTTGTTCTTACTAAAGACATCTCAATGTAAATGATCCAAAATACTTGATAACAATAACCATATATTGAGTTTAACTAAACAACTAACACAAACAAAATCAATACTCCACCAATTCATCATGTGCTTGACAATAACATCAATTTTTCATTCACCAAACACATAAAACAATAGACAATTACCAAAATCAACAAACAAGTCTCCATATTCAATGACCACTTTATATGCTTCTTCAGTTGTTCAATATAATTTTTGCTTTTGTCCAACTCTTCCTTGAGTTCTTCGATCACCACTTTGATATCTTCAAACTCAAATTTTGCTTTATGAAATTCAGTTTCCATTGATCCTATTTTCGGTAAACAACTTCAGTTTCTTCATAAATCACATATTCAACCTATTTAAACAAGTGCTTATAACTCACCAAAAACAACAGTAGGCTTAATCGAAATTTGCTTCTGTTTTAATGACTTATTTACTTAGTATAAATCAGAAATCTTACCTCTTCTTTACTTACACAACGGAAAAAGGGTCTACCAGGATTATCCTTTGACCTTGATGTGGAGATTTTAACACTCAAACCATACACACACCTAGAAGAAAACCCACAACCAAAATTTTCTGAACTAGAAGATGATCCGCAACTCGTTCTTAATCGATCAAAATAGAAGAAAAGAAGAGAAACAATAAGACAAAAGATTAAATTTCACAGAGAAGGAAAGAGGATGTCGAAGAAGAGAAGGGGATTTTGAGATTTAAATCCCATTCTCTTTGATTTTGGTTATATATGAAACGTTGTGTTTCATTTAACGGGATACGATTAACTTCCATAAATGAAGTTAATGATTTTTGTTAATTGAGTTAACGACGGGGTTAAAGTGAATGTCAATGCCAATTTAAAAGTTTATTTGAAGGTCAACACAAAATCTCTGATAATTATTTTGGTGTTTTATGAGTTGGATGTTTAAACTATCCACTTTTGTAAGCAGAAGGTTTATAGCTGAGAATCAGGTTCAGTCTAAAGCTGAGAATGCTAAAACTACTTCGACTTGTGACTCAATACTTATTGGTGACAAAGCAGCTGCTAATACTATCCTTACATCCAGGTAAATTGTATATGATGATGGATAAGTTTTGGTCCATCATAGATTTGATTGATTGCATATAAATTGTGGTTTTCTCAAAATGTTGACTGTGTTATGTGGTGGGTTTGGAAAAATAACAGGTGAAGAATCCATCCGCGAGTACTTCAAAGGTTGAAGAATATCAGATTTTTTTATTTCTAGCAGAGATGTATTGATCACGAGAAACCACTACCAGTTATTGTTTTCTGCAAAGATGCTATCAAGGAGTTACCTCAAGAATTTGGGTCCGAATTTAAGAAACTTCTGAACATCAAGCTTGAAGGATCCGTGGGTTAAACCAAAATTAATAAATAAGTTTTTGATAAGAATGTTTGCAGGTGTTTTTTCACTCTATCTTTAAAATTTTCATTTTTTTATTACAACTTTTAAGTAATATTTGGTTTACAAACAAAGGACTTTAAAATTTGCATAAAAGTGATTAGTTTCTTCTATCTAATAATTTACAAAAAAAGAAGTCATAATTCCTCTACGGACTGCTAAAAGACGCTATCAGTATCACCTCTTGGCGGATCCAACGAGACAGCCAAAACAAAGATCTGTAATAATATTGGTTTCTTTTTTTCTTTTTAATTCTTTTAAATATGGTTTTGTCTCTTTTCTTCCACCGTCACCTACCTAAACCCATTTTTTTATCACTCACTAAAGCAAAACCGAAAACAACTCTTGAAGCTTTTTCTTCTCTCGCTCTCTCTCTTCTTGGGCTTTCTCGAAGGTTAGATTCTCATTCTCAATCTCGTTTCTTTTTCTTTGTTCAATTGGAGAATTTCTTTTCCCTCTTCTACACTTTTGGATTCTGTTTTTTTTTGTTTTGTAATTGAACATATAATCTAGGTTTTCATTTCTTAGATGTACGAATACCTCCTCTGAATCTTTTGTTAGAGCTGAATCTCCCCCTCCTATGGTTTCGATCTGGTTTACCTCTTTCGTCGATTAGGGTTTATGGTGCTTTTGTTAGAGCTGAGTCTCCTCCTTCTCCTCCTATGGTGCTTTTTTGTTGTTGTTCATTTGCTCGATAGATAGATGTCTCCTTTTTCACTGTTTTGACAAATTGTTCGTCTTCTCTGATTGGAAATTTTGGGATTTATATGATATGGATCTGTTCGTGTTAATGTTTGTTATGTATTAACAAGTTTTATTTCTCTTCGTTGTATAAACAGGGAAAAAAATGGCAGCAACATCAGCTTCTTTGTTTTCAATTGGATCAACTGTTTCTTACTCCTCTAAAGCCAGCTCCTTACCACAATCAAGGATCCAAGCTGTGAACTTTAACTCAGTCCCTACTTTTACTGGTCTTCGATCAACGTCTCTCATTTGTGGACCTGATTCTCGTTCCTTGAGCAAGACTCTATGCGGTTCTGTAGCGAAAGGTCAAACATCTGACAAAAAGCCGTATGGATTTAAGATCAATGCTTCATACAAAGTAGCTGTTCTTGGTGCTGCTGGAGGTATAGGTCAGCCTTTATCACTTCTCATCAAGATGTCTCCGTTAGTCTCTACTCTTCATCTTTACGATATTGCTAATGTCAAGGGAGTTGCTGCTGATTTGAGTCATTGTAACACTCCTTCTCAAGTTCGTGATTTTACTGGACCTTCTGAGTTAGCTGATTGTTTAAAAGATGTGAATGTTGTGGTTATCCCGGCTGGTGTGCCAAGGAAACCGGGTATGACCCGTGATGATCTCTTCAACATCAATGCCAACATTGTGAAAACACTTGTTGAGGCTGTTGCTGATAACTGTCCCAATGCCTTCATCCACATCATCAGTAACCCTGTTAACTCTACGGTGCCCATTGCTGCTGAAGTGTTGAAACTGAAAGGTGTCTACGACCCCAAGAAGCTTTTTGGTGTCACTACGTTGGATGTTGTGAGGGCTAACACTTTTGTTTCTCAGAAAAAGAATCTTAAGCTCATCGATGTTGATGTTCCGGTTATTGGTGGACATGCGGGAATCACCATTCTACCTATTCTCTCGAAAACCAAACCCTCTGTCAACTTTACTGATGAAGAAATCGAACAACTGACTGTTAGGATTCAGAACGCCGGAACTGAGGTTGTGGATGCCAAGGCTGGTGCAGGTTCAGCTACTTTGTCAATGGCATATGCAGCAGCAAGATTTGTTGAGTCATCTCTTCGTGCTCTTGATGGAGACGGAGATGTCTATGAGTGCTCGTTTGTGGACTCAAAGTTGACTGATCTCCCGTTCTTTGCATCACGGATCAAGCTTGGAAAGAACGGAGTTGAAGCTGTGATTGAGTCAGACCTTCAGGGATTGACTGAGTACGAGCAGAAAGCACTGGAAGCTCTCAAGACAGAACTAAAATCCAGCATTGAGAAGGGTATCACATTCGCAAACAAACCTGCAGCAGCTAACTAGATCGTGATCTCACTCAAAAAATCATTCTTCAGAGAAGCTGATAACATTTTTCTTCTGATCAATTCGAGTTTTGCTTCCTTCTTTCCTATTTCTTGCATCGGCGAGACATTTTCGTCTTGTAGAATAAAGAATGTATTAGCTTCAATTTGAAGATTTTGGAACATGGCATTGAAGCAGATTTTATAACACAGAGATTTTCGAGTTCTGTTAACTGCAAAAATCATGATGAAAGGTTGAACGATTCTTTAACTGTTTTTGAAGGAAATGATGTTTTTTGTTAATATGAGTAACAAAATGTGTGGGGTATACAACTTTAGGCGAGTCATCACCAAAAGTCTTTACAAGAGCAAGAGCCGTCCTTAAAATGATGAAATCGAGAACGATCTCTAATGATCACGACACGATCATAAACATGAGATACAAACTTGGCAAAATTGTGGCAATCAATACAAGTTCTTAGATTTTTGGTCACCCTAATGGTTGTTCCTGGTGGAGTCACCAGAATGCCAAAGGCAATAGCTAGCTTCTCGCTATGGTATGTCAACGCATACTCCTTTGCTTCTTCAGAATCGAGATTGTGCAGTTCCGATGTGACTTCTGCCACATAACCTGCAATCTTTAGCTGCTGATTGATTTCCTTCAGCATTTTATAGATTTCTTCCTTTCGTGGATGCTTAACATCGTCGACTATAAACTCATGAATGGTTCCTTGTAACTCGATTGCACTGCATCCAGGTTTGGTCTGGATTCTTTTCTCCTTTATGAGTGAACGCAATTCAGTCACTTTCTTCCATTTCCCAACCGAAGAGTATGTGTTGAGTAATAGAACGTAATCTCCAGCTTCTTCGGCTTTGAGCTCGATAAGATGAGAGATCACTCGTTCCCCAAGTTCTACATTTCCATGGACTCTACAAGCCCCAAGCAGCGTACGCCAAATGGTTGAGTCCGGTTTCATCTCCATTGATATAATGACATTGTAGGCTTTATCGAGTAGACAAGCACGTCCCAAGAGATCAACGATACACCCATAGTGATGTACATTTGGCTTCATCTTAAACTCACCACTCTTCATTCTATCGAAAAACATCATTCCTTCATCGACCAAGCCGGAATGGCTACACGCAGACAATAATCCCGTCAATGTCTGTTCCTGTGGAGAGATTCCAAACTTCAACATTTCGTTGAAAGCTTCGATGGCTTCTTTCCCGAATCCGTTCATGGCTAAACCCGAGATCATAGCTGTCCACGAGACCACGTTTCGTTCACACATTTGGTTAAATACTTCACAAGCCTTATCCATAGACCCGCAACGTGAGTACATGGAAACCAGAGTGTTGTTCAAATTCAAAGCACCACCGAGCCCGTTTTCATTGATAAAGTCATGAACTTGTCTACCAAAATCCAACGCACCCAAGTTGGCACAAGCTTGTAAAGCCAGTAAGCATGTTACCCCGTCTGGTTTTACAGAGCCATCGACCTCGCCCTTCATCTTATCAAACAAACCCAGAACATCTCGCGTACGTTTGTTCCGCAGAAAACACGACATCAGCACGTTCCAAGAAACGGTATCTCTATGGGAAATTTCATCGAACACTTTACAGGCGTAAGTACTGTCTTGACAGGTGGAGTAGAAATCCATCAGAGTTGTCAAGAGAAGACTATCCGAGAGAAACCCATCGCTGAAAATCTTTCCGTGAATCTGAGAACCACTGCGTAAGTCACCTGATTTGATGCAACACTTGAGGGCAAAAGAAGACGAAAGTGGATGAGCAGAAAGAATGCTATTTCGTCTGAGAGCTCGGAACAAGCGAAACCCTTCGACGGGAGTTTCGCTGAAGGAGAAAGCTCTGATCATTGTATTGCATTGAGATACAGTTGGGTTAATCCTCTGGGAGAAAACTCGGCGCGAGTAATCAATGTCTCGAGGAATGAGAGAAAGAGCGAGACCAGAGAGGAAGTGATGAAAAACGTCAGAGTTTCTGATTAAGGAAGTGCGAAGTAAGACGGCGTGAATCTGTCGAAGATGGAATTTTCTGGTGGAAGATACAATCAGAGAAATCAGATGATTATCGTTGCTGCTTATGGACTTCGATGTAGCCATCAATCGAAACAAGCCAATAGTGAAGAACAGCACTAAGCTTTACTGAAATTTATTTATAGTTTTTACAGTTTCCTAATTTATTTGTATTTTTTTGTCAACGACAATGAAATAAAATAAAAAGTAGAAAACAGACTAAAAAGTGTCAGAGTTGTGACCCATTTACCTTCCCGAACCGGGACTATATCTCAAACGCTGGTCACTCCTCGGGTTGATTGAAAATGTGACACACCGTCTTACAGTTCGTAGACACCTCCATCTCCATAATTTGACGCTCAACTAGTGCCCCCAGATCCCGAATGACTGCTTCCACCTCAGTACCGTAAGATAACGGTAACCCTGCTCTGTTCCCGATAATAATCCATCCAATGAATCTGGAAAAAAAATCCACCCGAATCGAGAGTACTGATCGGTGTCTTTTCAGGAAGCGTCCACAAAACATTTATACCCTGTGAACGACTGATTGGCTGTGGTAGAGAAAATCATTGCCGACTTAGATGAATCGACCTTAGACCTACTAACGTTTAACGGAACCATAGACCCATTACGAGCAAGAGCCCAATCTTTATAGTCAGAAAATGCTCTTTGCAACACCTTTCTGGGATCTATATCAATATTCGAAAAACAGAACCATTTATAGACTTCCAAATATGCCATATGATCCAAGGAAACATTCCACACTCCCACCAGTCAGGAAGTCGCGACCACAAATAGTCGAGTTTAGCCCAGATTAACCCACCCGAGAACACTCCCAGACCTGATGGTATAGGAGATAAAGCCCAAACCTGAAGGGCTGGGAGACAATCAAACAGTATATGGGCTATTTTTTTGGACTCTACTACACACCGCGAACACCGAGAATCCCCACCAAGACCCCTTCTGGTCAAATTCTGAAACACCGCTAAACACCCTGACAAACTCTGCCAAATAAAATGCTTTATTTTATTTAGACAATTTAACTTCCAAGTTCTTTGAAAGAAAATATCAAAGTAGGGTCCAAATTGAAGCTGAGCTTCTCCACTTCTCACATCCAATAGGGAATAACCCGACTTAACTAAATATCTCCCAGATTTTGTAAAGTGCCAACTCTACTTATCTATACATGGGCCCTTCGAAATACAAATTGCCATAATTAATTGGACGTCTTGAGGCTCAAAATATTGTTGAACCAGCTGTTCCCGCCATTTCCCAGTACTATGATTAATGAATTAATCAAATGTCAAATCTGGGAACACATAAATCTGACCAGAATGCTGGTCGTGGATAGGCATCCGGGATCCAAGGATCCTTCCACACTCTAATCTGGCTACCATCACCTATTTTCCTAATTAGTCTGGAACTAAGTAACTCTTTGCTAGAAATAAGGCTACGTCACCCATAGGATGATCCTGCTAGTGGTTGTGCATCTAACAAACTCTAATCCCTATAATATTTCCCTCTCAACACTTTAGCTAAAAGTGAATCAGGGAATTATAATAGTCGTCACAACTGTTTAGCCAATAACATTATATTGAAATCCTCTAGCAGCCGGAAGCCCAATCCTCCTTTAGACTTAGGTTGGCATAAATTTTCCCATTTTTTCCAATGAGTTCCTCCAGATGTACCAGAATTCTCCCACCAAAACCTGGCCACAGCGGATTGAACTCTTCGCAATACCACTTTAGGCAACCTATAACATGTCATCGCATAGGTTGACAGCGTTGTTAGGATTGATTTGATTAAAATCTCCTTCCCAGCTCTAGATAGAAACTCGGTCGTCCAGTTGGCTACCCGATTTTCCAATGTCTCAGCCATGTACGCAAAGACCTTTGTTTTAGAACCACTAATGCACTCTGGTAAACCCAAGTACAACCCTAGACCTCCCACATTCCGAATACCCACGATATTCCTGATAATGTATATATCGTCTTGTCCTACTCTTCTACCAAATTGAATTGAAGACTTGTCAAAATTTATCTTCTGCCCCGAAACTTGTTCATACTCTTTAAGAATTGTAAGTATCTGTCTAGCCTCCCACGGGGTTGCCTTACAGAAGAACACTATGTCGTCTACAAATAACAAATGTGAGATTGTCGGACTTGTCCGTGCAATCCTGATTCCAATAATAAGATTTTGAACTATAGCCTTATTAATTTTAGTGATAAGTACCTCAGTGCTCAAAATGAATAAGTATAGTGACAGAGGGTCCCCCTGACGTAAGCCCCGGTGAGGCATGACTCTGCCCTCCGGAACCCCATTAATCAGTACTGAATACTCCACACTAGTAATGCACCACATAATACACCATATCCATTTTTCACAAAATCCTAATCTAGATAATAGAGCCTGAACAAAATTTCATTCCACCCTATCATAAGCCTTACTCATGTCTGTCTTTATTGCCATGAAACTACCCCGCACCGAACTATTTGTTCGCAAAGCGTGGACCATTTCCTGAGCAATCAAAATATTATCCGAGATTAGACGGCCAACCACAAAAGCCGATTGCGTTTCCGAAACTAACTTTAGAAGAACTCGTTTCAAACAGAGACATTAAATCTTGGAAATAATCTTATAACTAATATTGCATAAACTAATTGGACGAAACTCCGTCATATTAGTAGGTCTAGGTATATTTGGAATAAGACATATATTTTTCTTATTTAAACATTTATCAAACTCCCCCCTCGCTAAAAAATTATTTACCAAAGTTACTAAATCCGTCTTCACAATTCCCATGAATATTGATAAAACAGGGCAGTCATACCATCCGAACCCGGGGTCTTATCTGGATTCATCAAAAATAGAGCATTTTTGACTTCTAGTTCATTTAATGGTCTCATCAATAATTGATTATCAAAATTTGTAATTATAGGTTCAATTTCCATAACTTGAACCTCCATTAACCCATTACTCGAAAAGAGCTGTGTGAAGTATGTCGTTGCCGTGTGTACTATTTTTGAGTTTTTAATTACCTAGGATCCAGTACCATCAACTAACCCCATTATTCTATTTTGTGCTCGTCGTTGTTTAACTTTGGCATGAAAATTTTTTGTATTCTCATCACCTTCTTTTAACCATTGATTTTTGCTTTTCTGCTTCCAATAAATCTCCTCCTCAAGGTACACCTCTTTCAATTTATTGTTAGCATTGACAAACCTGACATAGTCCACTATCGAACCGACAATATAACCATCTACCAATCTTCGTAAGTCAATTATTTTTTGTTGCCCTGACGGAACATTTTCCCATCTCCAGTGTGAAATTTCTCGGCGACAGTTTTTAATTTTAGTCGAGAAAGCCTCATCGCGAGATGAACAACCGCCTGGACTAGACCAGCTGCGTACCACTATATCACAAAACCCAGTTTTCTGTAACCAACGTTTATCAAAATAAAAACGTGAACGTCGTACTCTATTATCATGTTCCTTAAATCTACCAAATATTGGTCTGTGATCGGAACCTATCATTTCCAAATAATGAATTTCCCCCATCAAGAATTTTTTATGCCAATCATCATTACCATAGACTTTATCCAGAATGCACCAAACAACACCATTACTACGTATCCCCCAAAAGGACCAGAAATTTCCTATCTTCGGAAACTCCATCATCCCACAATCTCTCAACATTTGATTAAAAGGTAAGAAGGAATTCGTACTCCATGGAACCCACCACTAATAATCCATGGCCCTAATCTCGATGTATCCATCCGGGTTAGTCGTTCCCAGACATGAGGTCTATTTCCTCACATAGGTTCACCGTATATAAAAGTTATATGTGACCTTACATTAGTAATGTCTAATGAAATGTCAATCATATTCTTGTCTTTATAATTAATTTGAACATTAAAATTATCCTTGTAAAATAATGCTAAGCTTCTACTTAAACCAATTGGTTCTACTGTCGTTAGATAATTGTATCCCAAATGCAATTGAATTTGCTCCAATAACTGAAATTTATTTTTTGTTTCAGATAAAAAAAGAAATTCTGGTCTACAAGACTTCCAAATGTCTCGAAGGTAATTTATTGAAAGTTTATTGCCTATTTTCTGACAATTCCAACAAATAAATGTAAACTGCATAAATTTAAAACTTCATAGAGCTTTTCTCCTGTTCCTTATTTTTTCCATCTCTTGGCTTTGCTATCCTTGGCGTCACCCAAGGCGAAACCGCATTAACTAGGGCCCGTTTCTTCGTAGACACTCCACGTAATGGAGTTGAATGTCTAGAGCCAGGTTTCACCACACCAGATGGTGGCTTAGCTGAGCGTGCTGTCTTACACTTTTGTAGTTTATAAGCTATATTTTCATGTACAACAGCTTCCTCTTCCACCGATAACTCTTGTTGGCTACTTAGTACAACCTCCAAAGCTAGTTCCTCTAATATGTTATTCTCCAATGCATCTGAATCCATCAGATCCACATCGACATCATCATTTTGAGCCTCAACAGAGATCAGAACATCGGAACTGCTCTGTTCCAGACCATCCGATTCCAGCACAGCGACTTTCTGAGAGCTACCAATCGGTTCCAACTCCTGGTTGATGGCATTCTCCTGAAATAATGGTTGCCTCACCTTCTTGGAAGACAACTCCACTTTGTTTTCCCCACTTACATGATCCATTATATTTGTAACTAAGTCGTTTCCTGGGACAGAGGCCACTCGGCCTCTCTTATCACCAGCTGCCTTTCCCATATGCCTTCCTACCTTAGACGCTACTCCTAACGAATTTTTACCAGCCATGAGAGCTCCTTTGAAACTCTTAGTTCAATCTAATTGGCCTGGTTTCTTACCTTTATCCAATCCTGACTCACTTGTTTCCATTTTCGCCTTATAACACACATTTGCGTCATGTGTCATTCGAAAACACACCAAGCAATACCCTACAAGACGCCTATATTCAAACATAATTTTAGACTCTCTTCATTCTTTAAACTCTAGAACTGAGGAAAATATAAGAGGCTTTGAACACGGCAATTCCAATAATACTTGACATTTTTCCACTTCTATACTTATGAACAGACCAATCGAACTAGCCACTAAGCGATATACCTCCTCAACTCTATACTCAAACAAGATTTCGGTAAACCTAATCCAAAGCTTAATCGAATTCGGATGATTTGAGTCTGCCTTGGCTTTCCATGGGGTATATGAGACCATCCACCCGTCAAAATTTATTGAACCGTACTCTACTACATTGACCAAGTATGTCTCAGCTTGGAATTCAAACTAAAATCGCCCATTGCCTAGATTTAGACCCTTGACCCTACCTACTGAACTCCAGAACTGAGGCATACGGAATAAGAACGTATCTACGTTCTGAATCTGGGGATTTAAACATCTACCCATAAGAACCTTAGAACTCCTCGCTAGAAGAGCTGAGTTTTCTATTTTAGGTATTTTAATTTTAAGGATGCGAGGAGGAGACTTTCCAGTCATACTATTCTTCTTTGGTAACATATGAGCCACAATTTTGCAAAACACAAACTTGACAGTATGTAATACCCAAGAGAAGAAGAATGAGCTAATTCTGCTATGGACTTCTCTATTTAAGACTTTAAATATCCGAATATACAAGTAGATAATCTCCTTATCAAGAGTGGAACAATCCTAAAAACAGGGAGACAAACCAGGGAGCATCTAAAATATCCAACATTTATTCTCATATTTAAATTTAATCTCCCTAGATTTAATCTAGATAACCAACTAATTATACTGAGATAATTCAAAATTGATATCACAGGCATAGGTATTGACCAAACTAACAATACCCCTACGATATCATCTAATAATCGCCATCTTCCCACCAACTTTTTGAATTTTTGGACCATAGAGTAAATGCCAAAAAACTTATTCAAAAGAAAGCAACTTTATACCTTTATAATCCCTGAAATCCAAGGAATAATACCCTCCAATTTGAAATTCTTCCAATTGAGAATAGCTGAAACCTTTAAACCTCTGAATCTCATTCTTCCTTGTGAATTTCCCCCAATCTCGGAAAAACAAAGAAACCATAGTAAGAATAGTCGAATACGACTAGCACTAGGTAAAGTATGAATGACACTATAGTCTAACATCAATGTAAAGACCTTGACTAAAATACTCTTGAACCACACACCCACGTCAGACCATCCTTCTATATCGAGACTGCCGTGATACCAGTTCAGGTTACTTCGTTCCCTTCCACTTAAGTGGTGAAAGAAACTAAAGCTCAAAACCCCTTTGAAAACTATCAAATGCTCATATGCTATTGTAACTATGATCACAACTAAAATGTTATAACATCCCATAACCATCTTCTCTTCCCAATTACTGACACCCTTAGTAACAGCAAATGCATAAGAGACATAAATATCTAAGACGACATTGTTTGAGAAAATAGTACCAAGACTTCCCCAAATCGAAACATGTCCTACTCCAATTAAACCCCAAACATCAATCCATTCGAATTGATGAAGTTTATTCCACCAAAATAGCAAACGAAACCTCACCACAAATTCCAATAGGCTGGAAACGAGATTATCTCGACCCGGTGAGATAATAAAATGCTCTTCGGTCAATAGATTAAAATACCAAATCCAGTACCCCCGGAAACTTTTTGGAAATGGATTCCAGATAGAATTGACTAACTGTTCCATATAGTGTCCTAGGATAAACTCTGCATCCCAACACCGAACTATCCAATCGACCTAGACCCGATCCCACCACCCAATGAAGTAGTGAATCGAGCACCAGGCAACCAACGTCACACACCAGATCACATTAGAATCAGATTCATTGGAGGTAATGTTTCCGGGAGCTCTGATTTCAATCACCAGTATAAAGAACCAAATTCGAATAGAGGACAACACCGATTGGAGAAACCCTAAATCAACCCCCAAATTTCCTATGCGATAAACCATTTCGAATTAGGTTAAGATCCTCTTACCTCCAACTCCAATAGCTTGAGAAGGCGGGTTCCACCGGAAATTCATCTCTCCACCTCCTCAAACGAAAGCTACAAACACGCGTCTCACCTTCCTGACGTCCCTTTCCAAACGCTCCGATTCCCTCCTTAGCCTCGTCGTCTCCAGAAGCCCCCTTCGAGATTCCTCCGAGAACCTCTTGCCACCACCCGAACGCAACCACCACCTCCAGATTCGTCGTCGAGAATCTCCCGGAAATCACCTTTGAGAGAAAGAAAATTCTTTTACATTCTTCTTATTAATGTTATAATTTATTTGTATTTAAACACGATGTTTTTGCTTTTATTTGTATTTATTATAACCGTTGCATCTAAATTTAATGGAGATTTAGCAAATATATGCCATGGTAACAAGTTTATATATAAAAAAGAAACTATATAATATCAATATGATGTCTCTTAAGCAACCATTTTACGACCTTTAAATGAACGTAAATGTGAAGATTGATATACATTATATGACTTTCACTTGTTTCATTTTTCAAAATACTTTGTTACCACTATTTATTTCCTAAGGAATTTTTTTTACCTTTCTCGAATTTCAGATTTATCAAGAAATTACAAAATCACATATTTGATTCTTTTTCATTAGCAAGTAACTATAGAATCAACAAAACATGATTAGTCAAAGTTCTCCAAAAAAATATGGTAAGATCAAATATTTTTTTAGATTTGTGATTTTCTTTCTAATATTTTATAAGATTAAAATCGAATGTAATTAGACACACTTTTCGAAAATAAAATAAATGATGTTCACCTTCGTGTTCTCATAAAAAAGTTAGAATGATCATATAGTTCCATTATAAATTTGAAAAAATATTACTGTTGTATAATTTTGAACTTATAATTCTACTTAAGTTATATATTATTAGTTTTGGTACTTTAACATTTTGTTTATTATTATAGAAAATTTTGTAAAATCATATGCTAGATAGAATGACTATAATAGTCTAATAAGATCAGTTAATTATTACCTTACTTAATTGGCAACTATGAATGAAAAAATGAAATTACTTGTATTTTTTTTTAAGAATATAAGTTTATAACAAGAATGCCATTTAGATTTTTTTTTTAAATAATCTAAAAAAAATGTTAGTTTCTTATTCTTCTTCGACCAAGAAGAAACAACAATTTTTTTTCCAGATTTTGTTGTGCTTTTGTGTCTATTTCTTAAAGTTTTAGGTACTTTATAGTCATTTTCATCTCTTCTCTAATGTATAAATTCATTAACTCCATTTTCATGGAAGTTCATAATTCCAAAATTGGGTATTTTCTATATAACTCGAATATGAAAATTTATTGAGTGAATTGAGTTGCGTTATGCTGAATATTGGTTGGGTATTTTGATTAGAACACAAAATTACAAGGCTAATGAATTAACTTTAAAAAAATTCAAATTTTTGAAAATTTAGGTGGAAGATAATGAATAGTGACGAAAAATCTATATAAAAGTACATAAGAAACCACATAACAGTGTTCATGAATTGCAATCTCAATCATTATCCATATTGTGTTTAGTTTTATGCTTATCGCTCTGGTATGAGAGTTTGACTTCTTAGTGTTCATGACACAATTGTTATTTTTTGTAGGTAGTACACGAGACATACTTTCTCAAATGAATTTGGTGTGAGGTCAATCAGGAAAAATAACGATGTATTGATGGGTGATGTGTACCTATAAGTTACTGTCCCAAGAACGTTTCTGGAAGGATGCTTGTGAAGATTACTCCAATCTTGGTCGCCACTGCAGAGGTAGATGAACAGTCGAGATTAATGATGCAGTTGAAGCCAAGAATATGGTGAAGGATGTAACTGGTGATGGTGAGGAACAAAGCAAATCTGAGACGGATCCTGACAGGGCTCTATCTCGAGGATTATGGGTCTTTTTTAGCTGGAATTGTTAGGGATTAGGAGGTTTGAAATCCCGGACAATTAGAAGACTGAAGGAGATACGTCAGAAATATTATACCGAAGTCATGTTTTTGATGGAAACCAAGAGCTCTAGGGATGTGGTATTTGACATTCAAGAGTGGCTAGGCTATGACAAATATTTTGTTGTTAACCCGGTTTGCTTTTGTGGTGGGTTATCTATTTTTTGGAAGCTTTTAGTGTGTTGAGGTTATTTTTCATTACAAGAACCTTATCGATTGTAAGATAGCTATTGGTAATGAAAATATGTTTATCTCGTGTGTGTATGGTCATCCTGATAGGCAACTCCGTAGTACGATTTGGGGACGTATATCTAAAATAGGTTCTGATCGTTGTGGTGAATGTTTGGAGACTTCAATGACATCATTCACCCAAGAGAAAAGATAGGTGGAATAGCAAGATATGATAAACAATGCTAGGATTTTTTTAAATATGCTTCATGATGAATAAAATTAGCTAGATCGTGAGTTAGCTA